>PVKU01004605.1:0-142824 GCA_004027475.1 Anoura caudifer | reverse complement strand
CTGACAGTCTGATGGGAACTCCTTTGTAGGTGACTGTCCCCTTATCCCTTGCTGCTTCTAGAATTCTCTCCTTCATTTTAATCTTGGCTAATGTAATTATGATGTGCCTTGGTGTGTTCCTCCTTGGGTCCAACTTCTTTGGGACTCTCTGAGCTTCCTGGACTTCCTGGAAGACTATTTCCTTTGCCAGATTGGGGAAATTCTCCTTTATTATTTGTTCAAATAACTTTTCCACTTGTTGCTCTTCCTCTTCCCCTTCTGGTACCTGTATAATTTGGATGTTAAGACATTTAAAGATGTCCTGGAGGTTCCTATGACTCTCCTTATTCTTTTGAATTCTTGTTCCTTCCTTGTTTTCTGTTTGGTTGTTTCTTTCTTCCTTCTGGTCCACTCCATTGATTTGAGTCCCAGTTTTCCTCCCATCTCTATTGGTTCCCTGTGCGTTTTTCTTCATTTCACTTATTGTAGCCTTCATTTTTTCATCTAATTTGTGAGCAAAATCAACCAATTCTGTGAGCATCCTGATCATCAGGGCTTTGAGCTGTGCATCTGCTAGGCTGGCTATCTCTTGGTCACTTAGATGAATTGGCTCTGGGGCTTTGATTTGTTCTCCGGTTCGAGCCATTTTTGTTTCGGTTTTTAGTGTTTTGTTTTGTTTTTTTTTCCTGTCTAGTCGCGGCTGTTACGTATTGAGGGGTGGAGCCTCAGGTGTTCCCCAGGGCGGGGCAGCCCAGTTGCTGGGTAGTGATGCTGTATGTGGGGGCGGGGTCTGAGAGGAAACAATGGAGCTTGCTCTGCTCACTCTCGGATTCCAGTCCCTTCCGCTTTTTCCCCTTCGTCCGGATTATCTGTGCGCCAACGTGGGACCACCTGGTCAGCCAGCCACCTTGCGTGGCTTCACTGGATTTGCACAGTTGCCACCCCGTGCCCAGGGTGTGCTAGCCACCGCTTGTGCACCTGAGATCTGCCAGCCGCTGCTGCCTGCGTGCCTGGTCCGCACCTCCACTTTTTCCTGCCCCGGCTCCGCCCCTCTTACTGGTCTGGATGAATGGTTGTTGGACTTCCAAACAGTTCAATTTTTTATGAGTTCTGGTTGTTTTCTTATTTCTAAATCCTTGTTGTCCTTAATTTTGGTTGTGAGAGGAGGCACAGTGTGTCCACCTACGCCTCCATCTTGGCCGGAAGACCGTGTTTTTTATTTTAAACAAAAAAACTTTGAAAATTGTCTAATGAAGCCATAGATTGGCATTTTTAAGATATTTGTTAATTTAAATAATGATACTTAACTAAGTGAAATACAAATATTCAGACAATGTGGGTTTTTTTAAAAAAAAATCTGTCACATGTCAACCCTTTAATTGTTCAACAGACATTTGAGCACTTTCTCCTACTGTGGGGCTTGCAAGAGGTTTTTAATCTTTCAGCTTTTGCACAGTGGTTCCCAAAGGTTCCATTGTATTTTTTCTGCCTTGTTTTCCTGTCAGTTTGAAATTTTTATTTGAATATTTAAGTTAAAAATAATTTTCTTTAAAATTTTTTGAAAAATAAAACAATATTGTATGTAACTATAATTGCAAAGGAAAATTTCCTGCAAAAAATTTTTTTTGTTTAAAATCTTGATGTTTTGTTTCTTTAAATATTATCTTATTCACAACTTCTTGGCATGATTTAATTTGAGGTAGAAGTTTCTTAAAGCTCTGTTTTCTTATAAAAAATTATAAATTCTTACCCCTTCTTTGAAATGAGAATCCTTAGGCAGTTTTGTTAGTCTATTTTGAGTTATTTTTATTTTATTTTGAATATTTACATTTAACTTTTAAGAGAACTTTATCATTTATATTTCATATTTTGGTTTAGCTTTCTAATTAATCAAAATTGGGCGAAATGTCACTGTCTAGTCACATATAAATTGAGCATTTACACATAGTTTCTTTCCTCAAAGAGTTTTTCAAATAGCAGAAGAAATTATTTACCAATACAATTACAAGATGATGTTATAATTTCCTAATATGTGGCCTACCTGCTACTGAAATGCCCTCCTTTTTAATCTTTGGTCTGCAGGGCAAAGAAAAAGGTGATTCCTGCGCCTAAACCCAAAGCGAAGGTAAGAGTTAAACCAGGCCCCATGGTGGTCGTGATGGTGAAGGTTGAAATGCGTTCCCGAAATGGGCAGAGTGTTTGGTGTTGAGCGTAGATTAACAGGTGTGTCATCATGCTCTTAAGACGGGTGTTTTCAAACTTTGTAAAAAGTTCTAGAACCACTGTATTTGGGAAGATAGATGACCATATAGCAGTGGGAAATTTGAATATATTAATAAGTTGTAAGGCTTAATACTCAGAAATGCTAGCTAAAATATAACAAATAACCTTTAAAAGCATAGCTGAGGTTGCGAATACATACGAGAAATCCCTAAGGCCCCAAACAAGGAAGCTGCCATAGCATTAGTCTGCGTTTGAAGCTTTGCTTGCCTTTAGGGGCATTTGCTGATTTTCATCCATTACCTTATATTTTATTTTTAAATTTCTTCTCCAAGTGCAGCAGCACCGGATTCTCTTGGACTAATATAGGTTGAGAAATAGAATGAAATTCTGCATAAACCTGAGACCCTCAAAGGATAACATCTTTAGTAAAAGGAAGGACTAGGAAAGAAATCTACTCACCAGCAGAAAGGTTAAGAAACTTCCATATCTTAGTCTGGGTTTTGGATTAGGGGAAGATAGTTTTCCTTGAGAATTTCCCTTGATTTAAGAGTTTAATTTACACTACCTGTGTGTTCTTGGAAATAATTTGAAAAATAATCTGAAGTTATTAGATTAATATTAACCTAGGGCAATTGGCAAATCCAGTTCTCTCTGGAAGAGTATACCTTCACCTCAGACCTCAAAGATCTACCACATACACACTGTGTCAGGTCTGAGCTCACTATCTAAAAATAGAGTATGCGAGGAAGTCAGTCACTGTGAGTGAGTCAGCAGATGACAGCCAACAGAATCAGATCCCTGCAAAGTGATGCCTTTATTGGGCTTAGATTATAAAGTAATTTAACTTAAAATTTGTAAACATTTAAAGAAGTAGAAGAGGAGATAAAAAATACCCTATTAAAATAGAGCAACCTTGGCTGCGCAGCTCTGTTGGCTGGATCATCATACAGTGCTGAGGGTTTGATTCCTGGTCAGGGCACACACCTCGGCTGTGGGTTCCATCCCCAGTTGGGGCACATACAGGAGGCAACTGATTGATGTTACTCTCTCACATCGATGTTTTTCTCTCTTCCCCCCCGCCTCTCTAAAATTATTACGCATATCCTCTGGTGAGGATTAAAAAAGAGAAAAGAGCCCTGCCTGGTGTGGCTCAGTGGATTGAGCGTGGGCCTGTGAACCAAAGGGTCACCAGTTCGATTCCCAGTCTAGGGCACATGCCTGGGTTGCAGGCCAGCTCCCCCGTAGGGGGCGTGTGACAGGCAACCACACATTGATGTTTCTTTCCCTCTCTTTCTCCCTCCCTTCCCTTCTCTAAAAGATAAATAAATAAAATCTTAAAAAGAAAAGTGAGAAGAGAGCAGAATAGAAAAAAAAACAAACAAGTATAAAGTCTGGAAGTGAAAACTGTAATCATTTGAAATTAAAATTATAATGAAAGCCCACTTCCTTTATATTTTAGATTTTCCCATAGCCTTCATCTCTTTGAACAGATGAGTTTCTTTATGTACGAGATTATGGCAGAAAGTCAGAATATTTATTACTCTGTGGCCTTCTTTAAGTTTAAAGGCTCTTTGAGTACAGAGTGAAACTATCCTCTTTTTCTTAGTAACATGCTTTGTCTTCTAATCTACGTAATAATGAGCCAATATTTTATTAAATCTGTTGAGTTCATGCTTTGTTTTGAAACCTTATTTTTAAACTCCTAATACCCTCCTCTCAGGCTTGTTTAAATTTTGATACATCTATTCAAACGTGATTAATTTATCATAATTCTAATAATGGAACTGTTAGGTTACCGTAGGGAAGTTTTGTTTGGGTTTTGTGATTAAATTGCTTCCCCTCCTCCCCCACAATGTGCAGACTTTTTTTTTTAATCCTGACATTCCTTAAATATCTATTTTCGTTAGAATGTAAGGAAATTCTTACAGTAGACACAACAAGAAAGAAAGAAAGAAGGAGAAAAGTAAAAGTATCTAGAAATTGCTGCTTGCTCAGAGGAAAAAAGCCCTTAACTTTCCAGTAAACGTTTGCCCTCCCTTCTGGATCTTTGCCCCTGTAGCTCCTTTCATCCATCTGTCTAACCATTCATTTATCCAGATTGAGGTAACATTTTATGTAAGTGAAGAAACCTGCTTTTTTTGACTCAAATATGTATCCTGAGCAGTTTTTTCTGCCAAGTAAGTCTACATAGTACAGTAGATTTAATGTTATTTTTACAAAGAGATAAATATTAATAAAAAGGTTACTTAAAACAGCAATTTTGTACTGGTAACATGCAATGTTGTTCTGACACACTCCCCCATCCTCAGTTTCTGTGCTTTTTGTAAGTGGAGTTTTTGCTGATCATGTGATTGCATGGCACCTCAAAGCGAATGTGTCTCATCTGCATTAACCATTCACGCTAGCAGAGAATTTTGATCTCAGTGCAGTTACACTGCAGACTTCCGAGAGGCAGTGCGGTTTTCAGCCTGGGCCTTTAGAACGGAAGCTTAGAAAAATGGCCTAGGGCGTCCGGGTGTGGCAGCATTCCTAATAGCTCGTTGACTGTAGTGCCTTGGAAGGTGGTGCTGCAGACCCTTCCTCCCCATTCTTTCCCTCTGTAGTCGAGGTAAGCGCTGTGGTTGCGTAATCAATGTGTAATGCCAGACTTCAGTTTTGGGTTTATTTGGGTTTGTTTGAAGAAACTTACTGAAACTTTGAAATTATTTTTATGTAATAGTTTTATTCTTAATCTTCAAAATGATACAAGTAAACACTTTTTTTAAAAGAAAGTTACTTTTCAGTTCTTTTGCTCTTTGAATATTGTGAACCGTACTCTAATTCTCTTATCTCTTAATTTTAAGAAAGTGACTTTTTTTTTAAAAAACAAACAGTATTGTTTTAGGTATTCATAGTTTTAATTCCTACTTCCCTTCTTTGCTTAGCACAGTGGACCCTTAGCGTGGCGGGCACTTAGTAAATATATGATAGAAAATGGCAAGTGACTTCTTCTGGAATGAATAGAAAACATACTTTAAGCGTGTTCGTTTTGACGTGCCAGTTGCTCTCTACATTGGCCATGGGCGGCTGCAGGATAGGGCACACAAGGAAGCAGGATGTGAGCGGCCGTGTCCTAGCAAGACGTAGTCCCAAGGCGGGTGGAGTCTTACGGTAAAGGCAGAACTCCTCGACACAAGGAGAGTCGTAGACGCAAGGAGAGTCGGGTGGATTTGGACTAGCACCTGAAGATCTGACCCAGGTGGGTGGGGGAGGGGTGTTTCATCAGCAGTGTGACTAGTAGCGTGTCATTGTTTCTGCAGCTTGGCGTTAAGCCTTCTTAGAATGGCTTACTGAGGGGTGGTGGCTGTGTGCAGCGTGTCAGGTTGTAAGGCTTATGAGGACAGTTCAGCCAGGAGCTCTGTCCTCTAAAAAGTTACTTGGTTTTTACAGTCTCTGCAGAAGAGTTCTAGTACAATGTTAAGCATCATGAGAACTTCTTAGTCTTTTAACAACCAGTACTTTCTAATTTTTTTCATTAATCATTTTATTTTTTCTAATACCCTGCTGTTTATGCTAGGAGTGTAGTCCGAAAAAGGACCAGAAAACTCCTGCATCCTTGGCGGCTTCAGTTGGTGGTCCTTCAACAAGCTCTAGCACGTCTGCCGTGGCCTCCACCAGCTCTAGCTCTACTCCAGCCCAGGAGACCATCTGCCTTGATGACTCACTAGACGAAGACCTTTCTTTCCACCCCCCTGCACTGGATCTCGTTTCGGAAGCTCTAGCTGTTATCAACAGTGGAAACAAGGGCCCTCCAGCTGGCTCAAGGATAAGCATGCCAACTGCAAAACCTCGTCCAGGACTGAGGGAAGAAAAGTTAGCAAGTATTATGAGCAAGTTGCCACTGGCTACGCCCAAAAAACTAGATTCTGCTCAGACTGCACATTCATCAAGTCTTATTGCTGGTCACACAGGGCCAGTACCAAAGAAACCCCAGGATTTAGCTCATACTGGCATCTCTTCAGGCCTTATTGCTGGTTCTTCAATTCAGAACCCTAAAGTTTCCCTAGAACCTTTGCCAGCCAGGCTACTTCAACAAGGACTACAGAGGTCAAGCCAGATTCATGCTTCTTCCTCTTCCCAGACCCACGTCTCCTCTTCTTCCCAAGCCCAGGTCGCTGCCTCCTCTCACGCTCTGGGAGCATCAGAGGCCCAAGATGCTTCTTCGTTAACACAAGTAACAAAGGTGCACCAGCATTCAGCTGTCCAACAAAATTATGTGTCTCCATTACAAGCAACCATTAGTAAATCACAGACCAACCCAGTGGTGAAACTAAGTAATAATCCTCAGCTTTCCTGTTCATCCCCACTTCTTAAGACTTCAGATAAGCCACTTATGTACCGCTTTCCCTTACCTACTCCCTCACCTGGTAATGGTTCTCAAGGGTCCCACTCCCTGGTTTCTAGGACAGTACCTAGCACCACTACCTCCAGTAACTATTTAGCCAAGGCTATGGTGTCACAAATCTCCACGCAGGGTTTCAAGTCTCCCTTCTCAATGGCTGCCTCCCCAAAACTCGCCTCATCTCCTAACCCTGCCACCTCCCCTAAACCCTTGCCCTCATCTAAGCCTTCTGCCTCCTCCAAGCCCCCTCTGTCAGCTAAGCCTTCAGTATCAACTAAACTTATTTCTAAATCCACCCCAACTCCCAAGCCTACTGTATCCTCAAGTTCTTCCAGTCCAAGTGTACTAGTTGCCCAGAGTAGCCACGCCAGCAGTAACAACCCAGTCCATAAACAGCCCAGTGGAGTCAACATCAGCAGACAGTCTCCTACCTTGAATTTATTGCCCTCTAATCGCACTTCAGGCCTTCCATCTACAAAAAACCTTCAGGCCTCTTCAAAGCTACCAAATTCATCATCCACTGGAACTGTTGGGAAGAATAGCTTGAGTGGAATTGCAATGAATGTACCTGCCAGCAGAGGTAGCAACCTTAACTCAAGCGGAGCCAATAGGACGAGTCTGTCTGGGGGAACAGGAAGTGGAACACAGGGTGCTTCTAAACCGTTGTCTACTCCACATAGACCATCCTCTGCCTCAGGGTCTTCAGTGGTGACAGCCAGTGTGCAGGTATGTATGTTACACACGTCCATGGGGTGAACTGTACAATCGTGTGACCTTTCTTTCCTTTGGATAAGACACAGGTTGTTTGCAATACATAAGAGCGTACGGGTGAGGAATGTTCCTGATGTTGACGTCATAGTGATGGGGATACTTGAGGACGGGGTTCTTTTGGGGATGTGGATTTTTTTTTTTTTTTTAAAGTAAAGTACCACATGCTTGCTTTTAAAACTTATGAAAGACATAGCTAAAATGCGTATTGAAAACTCTATCTTATTAAAAGTTTAGAACAAAGTAATAACTTACGAATTTAACATACCTTCACTTATCTTCTGTCTTTCCTACCCTAGTCCCAACTTTCTTAATCAAGTTTTTACATTCATGTTATTTTTTCCTTTAACCATTTGTCATTTCACATAAAATTTTTCTTTTGCATGAATTTTGCAATTACTCATGTATAATTTTCTTTGTCAAATTAGTATCAGTAATCCTTTTATACCAGAGTTTCTCTGTGTTTGAGATTTTAATTTAAATTTATCTCTCAGTTAACAGGAGTACCTCACACAAGGAATCTTTTCAAAAAGGCTGATGTGAAAGCTCTTTCACCTTAGCTTCATTTTAGGGCTACCACAGTGGAGTAGTTACGAATTATCTCCCTCCAGATTTTGTGAATGCTCTTCCACTGACCGTTTGTGTTTAGGGTTATGGAGGAGTCTCAGGTCATTTTGATCTTTTGTTCTCTTTATTTATCAGTAATGTGTTTGCTCTGCCTACGTGCTAGTAAGGTTTTCTCTTTTTTGTTGAAATTCAAGTGTTTCCAGAGTTTGACTTGGTTTGTTTTCAGTAATTCTGTACCTAGAGCATGGTAACTGTTGACCTCAGACCTGGCTAGGTTTTTTTCAGCTCAAGAATACAGACCTAGGGTGGGCAAAAGGAGATTTGTGTTAAGTATGTGAAACACAGAGTTCATTCATTTATTATTATTTATTAATTATTTCTGATCCCTTTAGCCTAGGAGTTTTGAGAACTCTTTATTACTCATGTATTTCATCTCTCTGGCCTTCCATATCATCTCTGTTTTCGTCTTTCTCCTACTACTTCGTATTCTGAGACTTTCCCATTACTGATTTGGTTTCTTCAGTGTTTCCCACCCCCTGCCCCTCTCCCGGCCCCATAAAGAAATACATGTTCACTGTAGGCAAATTCATAAAAAGAAAATAAAAGTCACCCATTCTACCACTGTTTATATTTTCCTGGTACTTTTTATACTTTTTACAAGAATGCAAGTTTTACATGATAATCTGTTTCATAACAAGGTTTTAAAAAACTAAAATGTTTTTATGATGTGTTCTTAGGTTCTTAAATATTATTTGAAAACATGACTTTTATTGATTTATGGAATTCTGTTTTCTAACAAAGTGCTCTGACATGGTACTGTGTCCTGTTTATGTGGAATATGAACATTTAATGAAAGAATTTTCCCTGTGGTGTTCAGAGAGCTTTTGTACTCTTCAGAACAAGCTAAGCATTGGGTAGTCAATATACGCTTAAAACCCAAATTATGACTCTGCTGTCACTGTAGGCTTAGAAATGAATTTAGTCCAGATTTCTAATATGGAACAGAATTTAATAGCTGATACTTTATTAATTGGAATCTAGGATTAATTGATGCTTTATCTACATAATTTTACTCTTACCAGAAATACAAAAATAACAACCAAACTGATTAGGAATTGTATGTTAAAATGTAAGTTATAACTAAGGTCTGGAAGTTAGTCCACATTCCTGTTAGTATTACCTTCATTAAAATGTTGGGTTTTTTCACCCTGGCTAGTATGGCTCAGTGGATAGAATGCTCACCTGTGAATCATAGGGTCGCAGGTTCAATTCCCAGTCAGGGCATGTGCATGAGTTTCAGGCCAGGTCCCCAGTAGGGGGTGCAAGAGAGGCAACCACACACTGATTTTTCTTCCCCTCTTTTTCTCCCTCCCTTACTATCTCTAAAAATAAATAAATAAAATCTTTAAAAAATTTTTAAAGTAAAATGTTGATTTTTTTTCCCAAATTAACCTTAAATTTGATCAAAGGAATATTTGAGAGGATTATAACAGAAATGGCAGTTTTCTACCCCATATTCTCCTTCTTGATGCCTCCTACTTTTAACTCTCTTAGCTTTTTCTCTGTGCTTTTAAATAAGAATGAATGGAATACTCTAAATTTATTTATTTTAGTATTGTCTTTGACTTCTCGTTATGATAAATGAGGCTTTTAGCTCCCTTATATTTTTCCCATTCTCCTAAAATAGTAAAGTAACAGCTTTTGGTTGAATCCATGAGTGTAAAATACTGTCTCTGTTGAGCTAAATATCGTACACTATGGTGTCGTTTGCTTATTATAAAATTTTGGCTTTTTTCTTGGAGTTTAAAAGTTTTTTCACTTGCTTTTTTTTTTAATTTAACATTAAATCTTTATTTATTGTTTGCCATCTCTGGAATCTAGCAGTTTCATTTTTTTTTTCTAGGAAACCTTCCTGGATTTGATCATTTATGCCAAAAGAATGCAAATACTTGGCATGCCAGTTGTTTATCTGTTAGTTTGTCAGCATAAACCTACCTACAAAATTTGTGTTTCTAAAACGTGCTCCTTCCTGGTTTTCTTTCTCTCCAAAATGACTTTATGATTTGGAGACCTCGGTGTTCCTACCTTCATATCTGATTCTTTTTGTTCTGTCTTATTGGTTTGAAGAAAAGGTCAGTAATAATTGCATAAGGTTGTTTCTAACTTTTGGTGAACTTAAGGTTCTTTTATTTATTTATTTATTTAGCATAGCATCTCATTGAAGTCTTACCAGCTACCTTGTGGCCTCTAAATCCTCTCTCTCAGGTACTGAAAACAGATTTCCTATCTGTGGCTGCAAAGCATTTAACTTCTTTCTGAAATGCATTTTCAGCTGTGTCCTTACTTGCAGAGTGAAAGTGACAGGTCTTGAGTTTAACAGAAATTAAAATCTTTTTGGGTTCAGATAAGTACCTCTACCTGCTTTCTGCGTAATAATTTTTCACCCAAGGTATTTCTCTTCTTTCTTGCTCTTCAGCTTACTGATTTTCTCTGAATTCTGTCTTTGCCACTTTATTATTCCCCAAATAATTCATTTAATAAGCAAATGTTTATTAAGTGTTTAATATGTGCCAGGCACTGCCCTAGGTGCTGGGGAAATAGGGTGAGCACCGTATTCAGGCTCCCTGGTCACATGGAGTGCATATTCTAGGTAGAAGGATACGGAGAACACAAAAAGGCGCTATGAGAAAGTAAAACGGAATGATATGATGAAGTGTGACTGTTGCTAACATAGAGAAGGGAGTTGGGGAAAGCCGCTTTTGAGGAGGCAGTGTCTGAGCTGTGAGTGGAATGAGCAGAACCCAGCCATTTGGGAATAAGAGGGAACAAAGAGTCTAGGTGAAGTGGGTGGTAGGTGTGAAGGCAGGAAAGGGCCTGACATGTAGACCTGCATGGTGAGACTTGGGAGAGATGGGTAGGTGATGAGGTGGGAGTTCCACCAGAACCTTGTGATGGAGGACCTTGTGGGCCACGATGAGGACTTGGGAATTCATTCTGTGCACAGTGGGAAACCATCAGAGGGTCTTCCTGTACAGGGGAGTGTTGTGATCTGATAGATATTTCATATGATCGGTCTGAGTCTTGTAGAGAGCGGAGTGGGGGCAGGTGCACTCACCAAAATAAAATACGTGGTTAAAAAGATGTAATGCCAACCACAGGAAGAGAGAGCAAGGATTCCTTCATATTTCCCCCCAGGAATGAAGAGTGGACATCCCAGAAAGTAGCTTTGATTATAGGGCATTATTCTGAGCTATTCACCTACTCCCTGTTGACAGCTTCTACTGGGTGCTCCTGGGTGATGTTTTGAAAGGTCTGTGTCTTCTAGCAGAGAGAAGTCTATACCCATGTGACACTTAGGTAATCTGATACTTCATTGTAGTATTATAAACAAAATTAATATCGAAATTTTGAAAGTACAGAAATGTTCATTGTGGCATGGCACCATTTTTTTACTGCTCATGCTCAGTTACCTAATTTCAGAAGTTGCCTTAATTTATATTTTCCATCTAGTAATGCTTCAATTAGCCTCCAGAAAAGCTTAAGAGATCTCCTTATTAGCAGTATTTACTATTTCTCACTAGGGGGCTCTATTTGGGGTGCACTGCCTTGAAGTATGTGCCTCATATTAACCTGAGACTCCAGAATTATGACTAAAAAGAAGAAAGCTATTGTTAATTCCTAAATTGATGCAGTATCCTTTCTATCCAAATTGCTTCAATGTATTTTTATTTGTAACTTAGTCATTCTTTCCTTAACCCGCCCATTTTCTGTGCTATGATTGGCACAATAGAGAGAACGACTGGAAAATAAGAAAAATGGTCAAGTCCAAGCATAAAGTGATAAAGATTTATACTTAAATGTTGGAGGAAGTTGTGGTTAAAAAAAAAAAGAATGGGTGTGTTGCCCACGAGCTCACTTTGTCCCTCTGTTTTGATGCCTGAAAACTAAGGCATCAAGCCTGAGTGGCAGGTAAGAGTGAGACCGTTCATGATGGCAGTTAACATCGCAGGAGACGGTGAGTTCCGTTGTGAACACGCTGGATAGGTATCCAAGTGAAGTTCTTCACTGAACTTCTAGATACATAAGATTGAAATTGAGGTGAGAGGTCAGGAGTATGGTTATGTATTTGAGAGGTTAAAAATAAAGGAGCCCTGGCCAATGCGGCTCAGTCAGTTAGAGCGCCATCCTGTACTGAAAGGTTGTGGGTTCGATTCCTGGTCAGTGCACATGCTGGAGTTGCCGGTTCCAGCCCCTGGTCTGAGCACGTGAGGGAGGCAACCAGTCGGGGGATGTTTTTCTCTTCCCTTCCTTTCTTTCTGAAAGCAATGAAGACATGTCCTCAGGTGAGGATAAAAGAAAAAATAATTTAAAAATAAAGTAAATGAAGGAGATAATGGAAGTGGAGGCTGTTGGGGAGAGAGTGGAAAGACCAGCGTGGAAAGCCCCTGGAGGGTGCCTTCAGTTTTTGTTCAGCAGCGGCACGGACGACTCTGTACATAGTATGTGAGGTGACTTGTGTGTTGGGGAGGAGCACCTTCATTTTTTCACGTGTTAACTAAGTAAAATGCTCAGCCCTTAATTAATTAATAATGTTTACTGGAAGAATAATTAACATGTAAGCCTGACTGTAGCTAACATGTAGAATTTTTGGCCAGCGGTGTTCAGAGTTGGTAAAATAAGGCTACAAAAGAAAATTCCTGATTGCAGAAACTGATAGGTCGTGTCTGATATTGAGGGAAGCTTATTGTAATCTTTGTTGCTCAGTGCACATGGAGAGGAGATAAGTCAAAATGGGAAAAATGTATATATAAATAGCTTATCAGTGAAAGTTCATCGGTGTTAGCATATTCCGATTTCCATGTTTTTATTCATAAACATAACATTAAAGCCCAGGTAGGGGAGTGTCAAAACACCCTCTTATTCACCTTTACCTTAGGGAGTCTAAGTTCAGAAAAGAAGTAGGAATGGAACCCGGCTTTCAGGGGTTAAGGAGAGACTGGGTAGTGTGGAAAATATGTCGTTCAGTTAATTTGAGACCAAGAGAAATAAAAGTAATTCCTGTGGTTTCTAGAGGTTGAGGAAGAGCCAGGAACAACTGGTTATTAAAAAAAGGGAGATAAGAGTTCTCTGTATAGGAGAAGGCAGAGGAAACATGGAAAAGGTGCAACACCAGACTATCTGTACCAGGAAGTTCTGCGTACGTGGGATCCTTGATGTAGGCCAGAGCATAGGTCATCGCTCTCGGAGGAGGGGACGGGAAGGCTGATGATGAGGAAGAACGTGGCTAGGACGGCCGAAAGCAAAGGACATGAGTTAGGGGTGCTGAGAGAGCGCTAGTCTGGAGCAGCAGCTGCAGGGACTGTGCCCGCAAAGAGGGCAAGGTGGTAAAGTGACCAAGCAGGTTCAGAGACCACACTGCGTTATACGGGGTTGCTTACTGGTGGTTCGGAGCTGGAGCTGGGAGCCTGAGGTTCGAAACACGAGGGGTAAGAGGGGGAATGAGAGTTCATGTAGGCCTTAACATAAGTTCAGGAGGAGTCTAAACTGATGATGAAGAACTGAGTATAGAATGATTTCCAAAACCAATATTGGTAGCTCTTTGAAATATATTGTTCACCTCAGTCTTCATTTCTATCTCGGAGTTTCTGTTGGAGCGAATATAAAACACAGTCTTGTGCCCATGAGGATATTAAATAAATCAATTCAGGTTAAAGATTTGATTTCTTATGTATTTTGACCCCTGGTTTCTGCAGTCCACAGCAGGAGCATCATTATTGGCTAATGCCTCACCTCTGACTCTCATGACATCACCTTTGTCTGTAACAAATCAAAATATGGCTCCTTTTGGGATGCTGGGTGGCCTTGTTCCAGTGACCATGCCCTTCCAGTTGCCCTTGGAGCTACTTGGCTTTGGAACGGACACAGCTGGAGTGACAAGCACCTCGGGATCTACCTCAGCCGCTTTCCACCATAGCCTAACTCAGAGTAAGTGGGGGCCCTTTTGTTTGCTTGGCTACCTAGTTTGACAGACAGGGAACAAACTCTATACTATTGCAAGTAGTCCAGTTGGAGTTAGTGAAGATTATAGAATTTTTGAAAGAAGAAATGCAATTTATTTTACTTATGCATAAGTCAGATTACTGGACTCTGAGATTTTATTTATAATTTTTAAATGAGCCACTATACCATATTTATATCGTAATGAAATTTATCAGAGGAAGTCAAATTTGCTTGGTATTTGCATACACATATACATTTATATTTATAATTTTTAAACATGTGTACTCTGGTTTAAGAAGGCCTATGAAGTCAGGCTGTGCTTGCGTTAGATAAGTTAAACTATTTTCATTTTGACCTAAGAGGACTCAAACCAGGTTGGAGAAGATCACTGACAAGTCTGTTTTCCTCTCAGATTTACTAAAGAGTTTACAGCCAGGAGCTCAGCATGCAGCAACACTTTCCCACTCACCTCTGCCTACACATTTACAGCAAACATTTAATGGTAAGAAAGCCACCTATTTCTTCCTCTTTGTTGTTTATATAGCTGTAGAGATTGGGCTGGAAATATTTTCTGGAAACAATGTGAACGGAATGACAAAGTTTGGACAAAACAGATTCTCATGTAACTGAATCCTCATGAGCAACAAACTCCTTTTAAGAGAAAGGAAATAAGTAAATAAGATCTCGTGTTACCTGTGAAGAGAGCAGTGTTGGAGGAGTTACACAGAAGTGGTGACAGAGGAGTGGATTTATAAGGCAGTGTGTGAAAGTCACGTCCAGGAATTGTAATAGTTTACGTTTATGGAAAGCCTACTGAGTGCCAGATAGTCTAGCGACTGCTGACATGTGTTAGCTAATTCAGTCTTCACAAGAAGCCTGTGGATGTGAGAACAGTCCCCATCTTACCAATCAGGAGACTGAACCAGAGATGAGCAGCTTGCCCAGGAGGATGCACGACAGTGTTCAGTCTGAGATGCAGACTCAGGAAGTCTGACCCCACAGGTTGCATTCTTAACCATCGCAGTTTGCAGTCATTCAGTCAGTATGATCCAAACTCTGTACATGACATACTTGCAGCCCAAGCAGATCTTCCTGAAATTAGACACTGGATATAACATGGCGGTCCCAGGTTCTGGGGGGGCTCTCCTCAGCAGTGGACCTCAGTGGACTGCTGATAGTGTTCTGAAGGCTGTTTTCAGCATCTTTGAGCAGAAATAACTGCTTATCTGCCCTCTTAACTTTGGGAGTTGCCTGGGGCTGCACTATTCTTTTTGGCCACCGTGGGGAAATGGGAAGGTGGCAATCTCAAGGCAGCAGGCTGCAGCGAGACCTGTAACAGACCTGAGTGGTGAGAATGGACATAACACACCGTGGCTGTGCAGATGGGGGCGTGAAATGGGCACAAGTGTCCACAGTCCTAGTCTCCTGAGCCAGGTGTCACTGCGTGAGGAAAACTGCCCTGTGACTGAGGCAGTTGCTGGTAGAATGAGTCTGGCTGAGGGCTTTGTGTTCGCTTGCGGACTGCGTGGACCAGTACGGCACGAGGCAGACCGGAATCTTGTGGGTCAGCATGACCCAGTATTGCAGCCTTTATATGAGTTCTCTTGCTGTCTGGGCAGCTCCAAGGGAGAAAGGAACTAGGACTCGCAGTGTTTTCCAAGTAATCGTAAGGAAAAGTTTACAACTTTTTATGTTAAAGACACTTAAAGTGTAAGACACTGAATTTGAGAATTAGGCCTGGATTTTCAAATTCCAGGACTGCCACTTGGAGCAAGTGTCTTAACTTGTTTCACCGTCACTTTCCCTTGTTTGTAAACTGGGGACAACAAAATGTTTTTAATGGGCTTCTTATGAGAATTTAATGAAAATGATTTATTTAAAACTTCTCTCAAGGTATCTTACACATAGTAAGAGTTCAGTTAATGTTAATTGTCTGACTTTATCTAAAGACAGAGGTCAGTAAATTTTTTTTTTATAAAGGCCCAAATAGTAAATATTTTAGGCTTTGCAGGCCATTTAGTCTCTATCACAACTACTCGACTCTGTCTCTGTAGTGTAGTGAAAACAGCCCTAGACATGTAATATGGGTGTGGCTGGGTTTCAATAAAACTTTATTTATGAAATGGCCCTTGGGGCAAACCTAGGTCTAAAGACTCATGGTCCAGTTAATAGGAGTATTTTATTTTGCTAATTAACCAAAACTTCCTTGAGCAGTATTCCACCTTGCTAATTTATAAATTTAAATAGGCCTCAAGTTAAATCACTTCTCTCTACAAATAGAAGTGTATGATATCTGATTATCAGTGGAAAAGGCAATCCTTAGATGTTGTCAGTGCAAAAGTCATGTCCAGGAATTGTAATAGTTTACATTACAATTGCAAAGTTATTTTAATAGTATTCTGCTTATACAGCTTTTGAAATAATCATCCTATTTGTTGCTTCCTCCTAAATAGAGGCAGTTTTTTGTTTTGTTTATGTTTTACCAGGTTAATTTGTATATCACATGAATGGATATACAACGTGACTTTTGTGCTGTTCTTCAGGCTTAAGATTGTTACCGTAGTACAGTATTCTGTTCTTTCCACCTGTGTATTTCTTCCATGCCTCCCACCTTTCTCTGTTAGACATGGCAGGGGTGGGGTAGGGTCTCATGTTCCTCGTTCAGGCAATGACCTGTTAGAGACTTGTCTCTGTATATAATTTTGGCTTTCAAAGTCACCAGGTCCTGCTCTTGCCCAGTTTCAATAGAGCAAGCAACATTTTCATAGTAGAAGTTGGATAGATAGTCATAGATAGAGCTAGAAACCCTTGTTCCTGTAGCAGGCTTTCCTGTCACTGAAACTTTCGCAGGTGAGGACCAAAACAAACACTCAGCTGGATTTTCCATTACCAGTGTGCCCCTTCATTAACATAAATAATTGAGAATTAATTATCAAATGCTGTGTGTTGGCAAGAAATTTAATTTTACTTAATATAGGTCAGCAAGAGAATGAAATTGACCTTGTCTTCTAAAGGAATCAAAAGATGGGGTACGTCCCTTGAAGGTGGGGATTGTGTCTTTTGTGTTCCTGCATGGCCCTTGCATAATTGGCTGTGAGGTAGATACAATCCGTACTTGTTGAAGTGGTATTTGTGGAACACTGAAGACCAGTCGAACCATAGTCATTTGAGATAAGAGGGTTGTTCTTGTTGAGTTTTTATTTCCTTTATGTTCCCTCAACCTCTACAGCTCTCTATACAGCTTGTTAGATGTTAATGGTTATCTTTTTAGCAATGTCATCCATATGAACATTAGAAATTAATTATTCTTTTTGCTTTGCTTTTTTAATCTATTTTTTAATCTCATACCTACCCATACCAATTAAACATCTCTTTTCTTAGATGGAGGCCAAAGTAAAGGGGACTCTAAATTACCACGGAAATCTCAGTGACTTCCCAACACGCAAAGGAGATGAGACACTCAGCTGGCTGATGGAATCTACCTGATGGGAAAGTACTCGTGTGGTCATAGGGCTGCTGTTCTGTCGATGTTTACATTCTCTCGTCCCGAGCACTGTGGTGAGGAGGAAAAAGAAAAGAGAACATTACTTGAGTTAAAGCCAGGTGCAGGAGGAAGAAATGATTTCTTGCAAAGTTAGTGACCTTTGGTCTCTTCTAACGAAAGACAAAGTTACCGTGTTACTTGTCTTGAAAGAGACTCAGTTGTCAAACCCACAGAAGTACACATTCGGTTTTTCCCCGGGGGAGGAAGAAAGAGATCGAGGATATGGGTAAACTCCATCCATCCTGGGGGTTGAATCTGAACACTCGTAGACATAATGGATAATAAAAGGCAGTGTGTCTGGAATCAGGCCAGTTTGTCAGGAGTAAGGATCATGTCTATTTGAGTGGACTGTGGAGCAGATTTGCCACACAAACAATTAACGACTCTGTGTCTGATGCAGACCGTAGCTGAGAAAATACTATACCCTCAAAAATCCTGAACAAACTTGAATCTTCTCCAGTGTGTAGCGACTCGCCATGTAAATCAGTGGACTAAGATGCTTCAGGAAAGTTATTTTAGCACAGTGATATATATTATTAAATCATCGAGATTTTTAAAAGTCAAGAAATGGAGCCTGTTGCTCTTCATAGACGAAACTTAGATACCCCCTTTTTGTAAAAGGGTCGATTTCATCTTCCATTCAGAAGCAGATACTTAACTCTCTTCTTCAGGTGATTTGTGCATCTGGTATTGACTGGTTAATTCTTATTTCCACTCTTGATGCTAAAGTGTGACTGTGTTCACATTTTTCTCTTGAGAAATGGGGATCTCTGATGTAGGGCTGCGGCTTTGGTGCTCTTAGCCCTCGCAGGTCTACCACTGTGGACTCAGCCTCCCCCAACCTCTGTTCTTTTAGCTAGTGGTACTCCAGGTGACTATTACATGCTGATGTTAACAGGGGTCAGTGTGTACTCCATATGCTTCTTCACTGGCCATTCAAATAGCATATATATATATATTTTTGGAATTTTTAAGATAGTATTTTAAAGGGAGAAATTGCATTAGAATCATGGTGTGTGCAAGGGATTATTTTTTATAACAATCACAGTGTATTTTTACTCCCTCTATCCAATGTAATAAAGTTGACTGGGAGCATTTACTAATATTTACTCCGAATATTGATATGTGAGTAAACCTGCAGATAAAGAGACTCCTAGTTATTATGGCTTCCTTATGCAATTAACATACTCAGCAAAGGATGTTAAGGGAGAAATTTATGGTTTTTGTTTAGATACATTTTATTGGATTTTTTTTTTTTTTCACCTCATCAGTCTAGTCTTTCCCTTCTTTCTCTGTCTTTTCTTCCCCTTCCTATTTAGGCTTCTAAATGTTTTCAGACTGCATCCAAGAATGGTATAAGCCTGGTCCATTCAGAATGACAGACTAACCTAAAAAACAGTGTCAGATGGATAGTAGCAATATTTCTTCAGTATGTTTTCACTACAAATCCCGCCATAACTGTTAGGTTGATTCCAATAAGAGCATTAACCAGGCCCCTTTCTCCTTCTAAAGAAGTAGTCCCAAATCGCCTGTGGGACTGTGCCTGCAGGTCTGTCCAGTGCTGTGTTACCTGTATTTTGACTTCAAAGTCACATTGGCTTGCTTCATAGCAAAATGTTAATAAATAATTTAAAATATTAGTTCCAGGAACTTGTTACAATAAGGGCAAAAGATTACTGCAAAGGAATCATTGATATAGTTACTTGCCTCTAAGAATTTAGAGTACAGTCACCAGTAAAACAAATAAGAATATTATGTCAACCCTGGTGGATATTTTGGGAGGATATTAGGATGTTGCAGAGAGATTTGACTTGAATTGAGTATGTTTGATTAAAATTTGTTTTTTTTTTTAAATTAGGCAAGCTTACCCAATTCTTGAATTATTCCAATGTGTGGCATGCCTCTTGTTTTTATCTAATTTGGAAAAAAAGAATAGTTTCCCCTAATACTGTGTAGGGCATTTTCCTTTGGGAAGGTGGCCTTTGTTTGACTTCCGTATCAGGAGAGAAGCCGGAGTGCATGTTAATCCCTTCCTGCTGATAACTGTGCATGTATTCATTTGCGTGTGTCTATACATACTGTTATTCATATATAACTTCATTACTAGTTTAAGTCAAGAAATAATCATTTCAGTTTCTTAATAAATCCATCAGTTCTGATTCATGCCATGTGAAGATCCCTAATGCTTCTGTCATCGTTAGAGAAGAACAGGATTATCAGTTCTTCCCCCAGTATCATTTTATAACTAACCATTAAAAGTAATCTGAAGGTCTTTGTCTCTGAGAAGTCCATATATATGGAGATTATGTTCCGTTCTCTTCGGTCTTGATACCTTGGGACTTGCTGCCAGATCCCTACCTCACCCCCCACCACATCTTCACTAACTGACATCCATGTCAGCCAAGATTGCCCTTGTGTAGGTTGTACAAATGAAACAGACATTCTTATATTTCTTAATAGATAAGTATGATCAGCAACTTCCTGCATGTAAATACAAAACTATTTCTTTTCTAGACCATAACATTGAAAATGATGGCACCTCTCTTTACAGTTTTTCTTACTTAAAAACAAACATAAATTGGTTATTTTTTAGCACAGAGACTTGTGACTCATACTGTATTTTTTTGCACTTATTTTTAAAAGTGGTGAGTAACTGAAAAGGATATAGAGCAATGTGTATTTCTGAAGAGCATTAGCAACATCCCAATGCAAAAATAATCAGCACACTTAATTACGTCCCATTCAGCGGGATCCTTGATTCAGGAAAATGAAGCTATTTGTTTTCAACTGTCTTGTATTTTAAATTGCCTTCACTGATAGATAAGCTGTTACTGTACTTACAAGGTGATCCTCAGTATTCACAAGCAATAATGGTCAGCAGGGCTGTCTTTCGAGACAGCAGTGCTGAATGAGCCCCAGCTGGAGACTGTTTGGGAGCAAAGTGTCAAGCTCATTCAGAGCCTCCAAAATCAATGCAAGCAATAATGCCATTCTAAGTCAATGAGAATTCTTTCACCTGTACTGCTCAGATCAGAAAGGAAAAGAAATTATGGTTTTAAAACAGCCCGAAGAAAAAGATTTTGGGAAAAGAAGTGAGGTTAATCTGAATTCACAAAGTCTGATGCTCTGAGGAATCAGAGGATTGTGCTGGTGCGTTCTTTCACGCCTGCCACCCCTGCGATGGATGCTGTCAGCCCAGGGCACGTTTTCTACCGTAGAGGTTGGATAGGGTGATTTGATCACTGCGGCAGGAGGAGGAGCTGGGCACGCACGTGTTTGATGGCTGTGGGTTTGACACCTGTTTGAAAACAACTGATTGGAAAAGATTTTTAACGCAGATTTTTTTTTCCCAAAGCAGATCTAAGTTGTTTACTACCCAGGGTTGGGAAGGGCAGGCACCTCTAGTCTTTCCCCTCTGGTTGCTCTCTGCCACCCCCCTTTTCAACCTCTACTTGGCTCAAGGCATTTTCTGAAATGGAAATTCTACTGGTTTTCAAACTGCCATTGATTATGAGAACTCCATGTCCCTTGGGATCATCTCTTAGAACTCTCCAGTTACCGATCATATTTGCTGCTACATTTGTACAATGAACTCTGCCTGTATTGATCGACTTTGACCTAATTCACAGTTCTTTGTTTCTCAAAGGTTTTGTCATATAATTTGACCCATGTGTAGAATAGGGTGCTTTATTTTAGGGGTGTACCATAAAAAAGCACACTGGTCCCTATATTCTTTTTATCATTTAGGTTCTGAATTTGTGTTTGCTTGTTTTGTTTGTTGGTATTTGTTTTGCTTTGTTTTGTTTTAAATTAGAAATAGAATTGTGCGAAAAGCTGTATCAGGCCAAACTCGAGAACTCCCCGTGCTTCAGCGCTGGTTTCTGCTGACCTGCCGTTCTCCGAGGGGCACTTTCACTTTCTGTTGTGCATGCGTGATTGTGTTTGTTTTGTTTCATTTTTGCTTTTGGGGGCTTTTGTTTTTGTAATAATGAAACTGAAGAAAAGTGCAGTAGTGAGTAAATGGCTGATTATGAACATGTTATGCAATTTTATTTTGTAAAATCTGAGAGGAAAAGTTTAACTCTCTGTAAATCATTTCTTAGCTCTGGTAAAACACTTACATTGCTCCTCAAAAACATGCCCAGTTCTGGCCTTTGTCTTTTTTAAGTGCCTTTTTTTCTTTCTTCCCCCTCTCCCCCTTTTGAAACTGTTCTCAGATACCTAAAGTGTAGGCTGACAAGTCAGGGGATTCAGGAGGAAGAGTCTCAAACTTGCCAACATCACACCAGGCTGTAATGCTCTTCCTTTTCCCTACGTGTCGATGGAGATATGTGTAAGATACATGCATATATACGTACATATATGTACACATATGTAATATATATGAGAAACTAGTAGCTGCTGTACCGTTGCATTGTTTCTGAACAGTCTCCTTTCAGTGTTTGCAAGACTTCGGCCTTGCGTACTCCACTGCTTCCGGTTCATGCAAATGGACACGTTGGGAACCATGGTATTGTATCTGAATGCATTCGCAAGGTAGTTAGCAACTTTGTCAACATTAAAAATGCATCATGTTTTCTTCTGGGAAAGGAGTTTTGAGAAATTCATATAGCTGCATTGCATATCCGTCAAAGGTTAGTAAATTTAGAGGTAGAAAGACTTCAGATACTTGGGAAAGCGCTTCTATAACCTAGAGCATTATTGAGGGATCTTCAGTCTTCTTTTCATTTGCCAGGTAGTTACATTTGGCTTGATCCACGTTTATGGTTATTTAAATTCCGCCCTTGAGCAAAAATAACATAATCTTTGGTATCTAAGATTCATCCTTTTTTTGTTGAAAACGTGAAGGGGGACTAAGTTGAACCAATCTTCAAAACCCAAGACAAGTATCTAATAAGTACCCCCTTTCAAGTACATTTGAATAGGAAGAGGAGACTGGTGGCCAAAAGGAGAAGGCAGGGGCTCCTGGTGGTGTCAGCTGATAGCCAGACGGCTAGGAGGCAGCCTCTGTTCATTTGGGTTCCTCTTGGGTTACTCTGCTGGGGGAATGTCATTTAACCTTCGTGCCTCAGATTACCCACTAGGATATTGGGTATAATTAAGTATTCACCTACCTCCCAGGGATATCAGAGACTTCGCTATTTGAAAAATACTTTGAGTTTTTCTAAAATGTCCTATATAATGAAAAAAGTATTATCATCGTCCTGCAGAGGCTAAAGAATGGGTAGAAAAACACATGATTTTTAACTTTAAAAACAAATCACTGGAATTTTAATTGAGATACATATTTGTTATTTAAGCATATTATATTTGTGGTGCAGTAAAATGGTTACTATGAGGTTAATACGTGGGAAGGGGGAAAATAGCACTATGTTTTTTAATCACACATAGATTTTTTTTTTTTTAGCCTTTTATGGTGTTATTACGTGTGATTTTTGCCAAGGTTGTGCAGCTGATGCTAGGTAAGGTTTGAGTGATTGGACATTGGAGTTGATAAATGATCCCGAAAGTTTTTATCTGCCTCACTTTTCCATCTTCTCCATCTCATTTTCTTATATTAGTTGTTTGGTGATGGATAACTAAGCTTTTAACTTTCTAAGAATGAATGGGAGTCTCCTTCTTGTAAATTGGCGATCGTGTACTATTCCTGTAACTATAGGTTTATCCATCTCTGCAGGGTGCCCTTCTAGCCTGTCTACCTTTGTAATTTATGCTTCTTTTACCCATGAAAGAGTGGAAGCCATCAACTGCTCAGGTTGTAGGAAGACAGGAGAGGAGAGGCAAGACCCACTTCCTAGCCGGGGCAGGGGTGGGGAGGCTGGGGGTGGAAGGAAGCAAGGTTTGCCCACTCCGAGGAGGAGAGGAAGATCGTTTTATCCCACCTCCCACCCCAGCATAGTGGGTAGGAATACATAGCAGTTTCCTTTTATCGTTTAAAACAATAGGAAAAAGTGGATGCTGCATTTCTAGCTAGGATTCAATGCTGAGCAATAGTTGTTGGGGTTGGATATAGATTTATATTGTAGCACATACTCCAGATCAGGAAAGAACACGGAGGGGGTGGAGAACAGCTTACCCAGCTTGGGCGAGCTAGGAGGAAGCAGCAGGCCCAAGCAGGAATTAGCCTTGTGGCTAATTCCCAGAATTGGCCGAGGCTCATTTACTCTCCAGTGATGGGACATTTTTTCTTAGAAATCACTTTTTGATTTTTTATGCTTTTTCCAGCCAAGGCCTTAGTTAGTAGCCTCTAAGTATCAACTATGCAGATAAATAAACTTATTTTCCACATTTTTCATTCTTTAAATAACAGATGTTAAGTTTTCTACCCAAAGAAATAAGGCATAAGGGTTTTGTTGGATGTGCGTTTGTTCCTCTAGGGAAATTAACAGAAGCATAACATAGAGATAGTTTATATGTTCTTCTATCTTAAAATGTGAACCTCATATTTAAAAAGTTCCGTGCAGACCCTGTCACTGGTGCAGAACTGGAGCGAGCCCCCTGCCGCACTGTTGGGTGGTCGAGAGAGGTCATCCCAGAGTTCAGTTCTGAGAAAGTTTTCGATTCTGTGGCAGGTGTTTAGGTTTGTAGAGCTGAACAGATTGTTAGACTCTAATTAAAAATAGCTTTGAAGATTAATGTTGAAGTCTTCTTCATTTCCTTTGGATTTCTTTCTTCTTTCCTTTTGTTTGTGCTCTTCAGTTAACCGTTTCGTCAGCCAGTTAGCTGCTGCACTGGAACGCGAGCCGCGTGTTGTCCTAGCCCGGGGAGCAGCGGTTCGCCTGTCTTTCCCCTCCTTCTCTCACTCACTGTGGCCCCGTCCTGTGTCCCACTGAGGTCGGAGGGGAGACTGCAGCCGTGTTCCCCACGGCCGTTCGCACCCCACCACAGGCCCAGGGAGGGGCTCTGGGATCTCAAGAACTTGGTATTAGAGTACTTTTTTCTTGGATACTCCCAAAATACCATTTGCTTGAAAGTAGCTATTTGTGATCTTTATTTACTTTCTCTATACTGTAATACTTCTCTTTCTTAGACTTTCTTACATATTTTAAGTTTATAGCTGGCTAATTCTTAAGTTTCTGACACTTTTCCGAACTATTAACCAAACAGGTCAAGAATGCTTTCAGAAATCCCAGTAGTGTAATTAAAGGGGTCCATGTTTCCAGGACTTAGAGTCATCACTGAGAACCAGAATTTTTTCTCTTCTCCTTTATATTAAAAAGTAGATTTCTCTACTATATAGCATAGTAGTTGCATTTCATGGCTTCCTCTTGATACTTTTTGAGTTTAGTTGTAAGCGGTGCAGGCCTTTGTGAGGGGCTCTATTTCTCTCGGTTCTCTGCCTTGCTTGTTTTATAATTCTCTGGAATAAACTTTGTTTGCAAAGGTTGAAGTCAAACAAGCCATGCAAATGCATCCTTAGTATCAATTTTACGTTCCTCAGAAAACTGTACATTATTTGCTCCCATTTTGCTAATAATAATATAATTCTCTATTTTATCTTAAATCTCGTTTTATAGTGGAGCACTAATGGAAACCTAATTAAATTCAAACAAGATGAGTGTTACCCAGGATAACTTGAAAATACTTCTGTTTTTGAAGTCAGCGGTTGCATCCAGCCTCTCAGCACATTTGGGAGCTAGAAGTGACCAAGTCTGGCCAGTGGGCACGTTTCTCTATGCGACAGCCTGCCCTTAATCTGTCCAACCGCAGCTATCTTGTGTTTTCTGTCCCTGCAGCCGTGACGTGCCCTCAGTTTTCGCTTCTCTCTGCTGCTGGCACGGGGAGTGTGCTCTGTTCCAGCACCTTGGGTTTCCTTTCCCGTACCTGCAAAATCACTGGGGGTTCGTTACCCCGTTGTGGGCTAGAGGCATTAATAGAGAAGTTATTCTCAGTTAACACAGGTATTACTGTTTTATACAATTCGTCAGAAAGCTAGCCAACTTTTAAAGTCCTGGCTCTGCCTGAAGAATTAATTACATACACCTTCTGAGACCTTTAGATAAACAAGGGGCCCTTCCCCCAGTAGAGGTCGGTTCCCAACCTACAAAGAATTTCCTCTGATCCATGGCCAGCCTCCCGAGAAAGGATTCAAGCTTTGTACTGTTCCTTGCTGGCTGTCACTAAAATTATATTGTATTATAATTGAAAGTATCAAAAATACAAACTGTACTTAAGAGTAGGCAAATCTGAGGCTTGCCATTGAGTTTTGCTTGCTACACAGTGTCAAGCCTAAAAGAAGAGAAAAAGAAATCTCTGACTGGCAAAATGTTGTGTCCCAAATAATGAGTTAATCAGAGTTTACCAAGGTAGCTAAGTGATGGGTGTTTTCTCTTTTATACTGGCAAGAAAGTTTATTTGCAGTTGT
Source organism: Anoura caudifer (assembly GCA_004027475.1). Taxonomy (NCBI): domain Eukaryota; kingdom Metazoa; phylum Chordata; class Mammalia; order Chiroptera; family Phyllostomidae; genus Anoura; species Anoura caudifer. Next base: position 116,997 of record PVKU01004605.1, on the reverse strand, counting down.
AAAAATTACTGTGGGACTGCAGACCTAGTTGCTATAGCTGATTGGAAATAAGGATTCTTATTTTTAGTCTGGCTAAGCACATTTCCAACCTTTACGATACAAATTTTGATAAGGGAAAGACTTTTGTTTGGTAACAGAAGGAAAACAGGACTCGTTTATACAGTGAACGTTCACTCTGTAGAGGAGCCTCCCTCCAGGTGCACATCCTCCGCCGCCGGTAGCCACCCCCACCCCTGGGACAGATGCCAGCACGTTTCACAGCCAGCCCAGGAGGACGGGGCCTCCGAGCTGCTGCTCCTCCGGGTGAGAGGCACTGGCTACTGTATTGCATTTATTTATAGGGAGGTGCGCTTACGCTAACTTGAAGGGATATACTGTATTCTGAATAAGTGTGTGACTTAATATTTTGGGATTTTCTTTCTTCCTTTAAAACTGGACCTGAACACAGCTTTGAGTTGCTATTTGTAATAATCTCAGGACCTGAAAGATTGTAGCATTAGTGTGTCTTAAAAATTATGTACTGTACCAGCCATGGATTTTTGTAAATATACCTGTCTCCCTTTTTTGTATTATTTTAGTAAAAAATAATAATAAATTTAAATAAAAGGGGGTGGTGATGACATGTGAATGGGTGTGGGTGTGTATGTGTGTGCGTTTGTATAAGGCTCTTTGGAGATGATCCCTGGTGCTTGTTGAATTTCCGGCTCTGATCAGAGCAGGAATATGGACAAACTGCTGCTACCGCGCCCTGCACTGAGCCTGGGTGTTTCCATTTCGTTGTTCCCAGTGGTCGATTAAACGTGCTGCCAGGAAATGGCTGAGAACTTAGATCCTTCCCACTGCTATCTTGCATTTGTATTCTGAGTTCTGCACACCCTTTGAAAATTAATGGTAAAGCTTTTCAAACTTTGGGTGGTTCACTGGTCTCTAATTTTTGGAGACTTATGGTCACTATTTTCTAAGAAAAAAGAAGGACAGGTGAAATTCTTTTTAACCAAAGTCACACAATTCATAAAATCCTGATGAATTTTGGATATGTGAGAGGGCTTAAACATTCCTAAATATAGATCTGTGAATTTAGTAAATGAACCCCACGGATGTACTCCTTCAGTGCAGGGAATTTTTTTCTTTTCTTTTTTTTCCATTTTTGCAACAGCCTTGCTCATATTCCAGTTGTAGCTAGCAAACCCCTGTTTTAAAGCAGGAGCCTTATTGATTTAGTGTAGGTGTTTCCTGTCTGTCCGTCGTGACAGGGCCTTTTACATGAGTGTTTTTTCTTTTTGTACGTGTTACGTGTTTGTTGTATTCAATAAAGAGGAATGTACATACTCTTCTCGTGTGTGCTTATTATTGGGCCGTCGTGGATGTTAATATCTCGTTCTCTCCGCAGGGGTTGCGTGTCTGTCGTCTGTATCGCACTGTGCCAGGCACCATGGGACACGGAAGTAAGGGGCCCGGCCCCTCCCAGCGGTGTGTTGACACACAGTTTGCGGTCACATGATGGGTTAGAAGACGGGTTCAAAATCTGTCACAAAGGTGCGGTCCACGGCCACCTGACATGTAGTTCAGAACGAGGGAGAAGTTGGACTGGAGGGATCTGGGGAGACTTTGCCAAGTGGATGGCAGTTGAGCTGGGCCTCCGAAGATAGGTGGGATTTGGCCAGGAGGAAGGGAAAGGGCCAGTCCTGAGTGGGCGGGAGGAAGCTGGACCGAGCCCAGGCCCGCGTGGGTGCGCTTTGGGGCTGGTGGGAGCCAGCGTCTGGGTGGCCGGGAAAGCGGGGTCCTTCCTTTGGCCTGCGGGGTGGGTGTGTATTCCAGGATGCTTATGGGGTCAAGGCCTGGAATGGGAATTATCTGCAAAAGTCTCACTTGTAGAGCACTTCTTTTGGAAAAGTATTATTCAGAGTAGAAAAGAGAATTAACTCAACCTTAGAAATCTAAGTAGGGAATGGGAAAAGGATGAAGAGCTGGAAAGCAGCTTGTCAGAAATTGAACAATGTGTCATTTGTAAGTGTAAATAGAAAAAAGGATGTACCCCCAAGTAGAAAGAGTGGTGGTGTGAGCCATTTTTATTTTTCCTTTCACTGAGTGTATCGTCAGTGCATTGTCATCAATGTGAAGACTTTTGAAAAGGCATGGTCCTCATGCGCTGGGGCAAAGGGTAGGCTGCAAACGCCTTTATTAGAAAAATGAGTAACATGAGGACAACGTTGTGAAAATGTGTTCTTGGGAGCAGTAGCCCCTTAAGAAACGCATGCTTGAATAATTAGACTACGCTTAACTCTGCTGTCACCATCTTGCAAATGTATATTAATTTTTTTGGCTTTTTTGTATATTAATATTTTAAAGGTGCCATTATTAAACAAGGTTTTTTTAAAACCCATAATTTCCCTTTCTTTGACCCTGGAATGCTTTTGTATTATCACTCATACTAGTTCTGTTTTATTATATTTATTTTAAAAGAAGTTTTTATGAGAAAAACCATGGCCCAAGGAGTAATGGAGTTCAAGTAGGAAGCAGGTAGAGAAATGCAACCAATCCCATACAGTTGAATGAAAGTCAAGTTGTCCAAAATATGAGGTGATTCAAGAGAGTATAGAAAAATACATGAAGCAACCCTGGCTGATACAGCTCAGTGGACTTGAGCACCAGCCTGCAAACCGAAGGGTCACTGGTTCGATTCCCAGTCACGGCACATGCCTGGGTTGCAGGCCAGGTCCCCAGCTGGGGGAGTGTAAGAGGCAACCACACATTGATGTTTCTCTCCCTCTCTCTCTCTCCTTCCTTTTCTCAAAAAATAAATAAGAATATTTTTTAAAAAATACATGAAGCAGTAGTGTGTTTCACACTTGACCATGTAGGCAGGGAGCTGTCTGAGACCTGAGCTTTGGCAGAGAAGTATCTGTGGCTGGTTACGCAGAGGGTGACTGGAGTGGCAACTGTAGGTGGAGAGGAGGCAGCATTAACAAACTGGTGGCGGAGCTACTCCGCTTTTCCAAATTTATTCTAAGGGGGAAATAACCATGTACAAAGGCTTCTGTACGAGGATATTCATCTCAGTGTTGCTCTTAACAGTACAAGTTTGAAACAATCTAGTACCATGTTGGGATTGGTTAAGGAAATAAAAGTAATATTAAATAAATTAAAAAAATAGGATACGACCAAGACGTGCATGTATTAAATGAAAGAGCAATTAGAAGTATAAGTGTATGTAGGCACAGGAAAATACTTAGGGCATACACTCCAAAATATAAAGAGTTGTGTTAGAAGTGCTTTTTCTTTATCTTCTGGCTTAAATGAATTTTCAGTGAGCATGGATAACAGGAGTAAGGGTCTTTTTTTTTTTTCTTTTTAATTAAAAAAAAAAGAAACAGGTGAGCCTGACTGAAGACAGGGAGAAAGAAATGGGAAGGAGACTCTTGTCTCATCACTGGGAGAAGGGCAAAGATTTTATTTCAGCCCTGGCTGCTGTGGCTCAGTGGATTGAGTGCTGACTTGTGAACCAATGGGTCGCTGGTTCGATTCCCAGTCAGGGCGCATGCCTGGGTTGTGGGCCAGGTCCCCAGTAGGGGGCGTGTGAGAGGCAACCTCCCTCATTGATGTTTCCCTCTCCTCCCTCCCTTCCCCTCTCTCTAAAAATAAATAAATAAATAAAGTCTTTTGAAAAACAGAGAATGTTTCATTCACTCAGACCCTACTAGATCCCCTGAGTGGACCTGGCTTAAAGGGAAGACACAATGAGCAGCTTGGTATAAAATAAAGGATTTTTGAAAAAGATGATTCTCACAATTGGTTTAAAAAAATAGGAAGTACATGGGCAGACTGTGAGTGCAGACCATCTTGTTCCTGCCCATGGTGTCCCCATTTTCTTCCTCCAGAGCAACCGCTATTACTGGTTTCTCCAGTTCGGAGTATAGATATGTATGTGACTTTTAACATAAGTTTAGCATACATATCTGCTGTACTTTACCTAGCATTTCTTCAGCTTTCTGTTTATACCTTGTGGTACTGTACAGTTGAGGTATGGTGACGACTTACTGTATTCATTCGTTACCGATGTGCATCCAGATTACTATCACAGGTCAAACTGCGGCAGCCTGTATGTGTCCACAGTCTGTGTCCGTGTATCAAATGGACAGTCAGAAGCTCATTGTGATTGGATAATAATGATGTAACACTATCGATGTGAAAGCCTGTCTAGAATCTGTTATTGCTTCATATCCCCCGTAAGCTTTGAGAAATACGTGAGAAAGTAAATCTTTCACTTAAAAGACTTGAAAGTTGTCCATAAAAGCACAAGAGGTGTCCTGGGTGCACTAGGAGTTGCAAGTGAGATCGTGAGATTCTCGAAGGACAGTGGGGACCCACTCTGAGGCCAGTATGCTGTGGTATGTCTTGGGTGTCCTTATCTCAAAAACAGTCGCTCTTCCCCATCCGTGTGTGCCTTGACATGGCTTGCTTTTTCTGTGTCTGTATATTTACCTCCTCTGTGTCCCTGTGTCTGTCCCTCCACCATTTCCCCCCTAGCTTTTCTAGCAGCGTGGCATAGTGTAAAGGAGAACAGACGGACATTAGACAGCCTTGAGTTTCCAAGTCCTCATACGGCGCTGGGGCCCTTTAGGCAGGAGGTCAGCCTGCTGCCTCATTTCTACCGTGATAATACCTGATGGCAGGGTTTGTTGTTGAATCGCACAAAGGATGGAAAGCACCTAGCATAGTGCCTAGCACACACAGCTAATAAATGGTGGCAACTATTCTGTCTCTCTTCTGCCTTTTTTCTTCTTAAATTCATGCTTCCTCTTGCTCTCCTAATTTCCCAGAATATCTAAGAGAAGCCACAGTGTTTTTAAAAACTCTTTTATTAGTTACAGTACAGGCACGAATAAACACCAGTGAAAACCCATTCATTGCAGGTATCAAACCCCTGGCTTAGCAAGTAAAAGTAAACTGCTCAAAAAAAAAAAAGTTTATTAAAATAAGCACAACAGTAAAGGGAATCTTTTAGTTCATACAACTGAGTAGAATCTAGAGGACCACCTAGTTCAGGTGAAGCTTTATCCGGTGATTTAATGTCACCAAGATCCTGCCCTGTCTCTGCTCTGGCATCCCGAGCGTCAGGTTTCACAGGTAGCCCTCTGACAACCTGCGGCTCCTCCTTCAGAGCCAAAAGACTGCTCTAGTTGTACACTGTTTGTAGGTGTTCTGTCTAGTTTATTTTCGCTTCTTTGCACCTCAGATGCAAAGCAGTGCATGAACGGTGTGTCTCTGCATAGGACGTGGTCATCGTCGCTCAGTACAAGATCACATTCCCTCTTTTTATTACACATTAGTTTCTCCTTCCATAGTCCCCACCCCCCTCAGGCCCACAGGCACCCACTCTTACTTTTTTGATATGTGCCTCTTGTTATGCATGCATCCTTCTAAAATTAGTGTTATTTTACGTGTGTGTGATTTAAATTTATACGCATGGTCCTGTGCTGTAAATTTTGCTCTTTCCTCCTTTTCTCACTTTTCTTAAATTTATCCATGATGCTGTATGTACATCCTATGTGTTGCTTCTTATCTCTGCCTAGTGTTCCACACTGTGCATCCACTGCATTTTACGTAGCCACTCCCTAGAGGTGTGTACCTAGGTTGCCTCCAATTCCTTATGACTGCTAGGAAGGCTCTAGTTTGTGAATTACCTGTTCATCGCTGGTCCTTATTCAACTTCATTGTCGTCTTTTTGTTACGGATAGTAATCTCTCATCAGTTTTAGGTGTGCCAGATATTTTAGACTGTTACCTGTCTTTTAACTTTGTGACATCTTTTATTGAACAGGAAACCTTACCTTTTTAATGGTCAAATCAATGTACTTTTTGTCTACATTTATGTTTTGAAGGGTTTGTTATGAAATATTTCCCTAGTCCTAGGTCATAAAGATATACCCCTACATTTCCTTCTACAGCCTTTATAGTCTCCCCTCTCACTCCTTCACTTACGACCCAGCTCTTGTCCACTTTTGTAATGTTGGGTAGGAATCCAGCTTTATTTTTCTGCAGTTAGTGAGGCAATTTTTCCAGGACCATTTAGTAAGTCAATAGTTTTCCCATTAATTTTTGGTTCCATTGTCGTCATATGTCAACATTTCCTATATGCAAGGGTCTGTTTCAAGCTTTATTCTGTTCCATCGTTCTGTTTGTTTATTGCCATGCCCGTATCATGATAGGTTGCGACACTGTGGACTTACAGTGTACTTCACTGCAGTAGTTCCCCCATTTGTGGCTTTGCTTTCTGCATTTTTAGTTACTTGTGGTCAACCGCAGTCCAAACTTATTAGACAGAAAAATCCAGAAAAAGAAAAATTGTAAGTTTTAAATTGCACGCCTTCTTGAGTTACATGATGGAATCATACTGTCCCGCTCTGTCCCCCCCCCGCATCAGGGATGTGATTCATCCCTTTGTCCAGTGCTGTGTCCAGTACCTGCCTGTTAGTCACTTAGCTGTCTCATTATCAGACTGTCGAGGTGTGGCAGTGCTTGCGTTCAGGTCACACTGTTTTACTTAATAATGGCCCCCAAGCTGAAGAGTAGTGGTGCTGGCCATTCAGGTCTGCCGATGTGCTTAAAAGTGCTTCCTTTAAGTGAAACGACACGTATGTATCTCTAGGGAAAAAACACAGTGTATATTGGCTTCAGTACCACCCCCCGGGTTTGAGGCATCCACTGTGGGTCCCGAAACCAATCCCCTTTGGAAAATGGGAGACCGCAGTAAGGAGAGTCTCCCTGTGCTCTTCTTTGTTGACTCTGCTAATTTTGGATTTTTACCCTTTTATACATCATAGAATAAAAGCTTCAAATTTTATTAAAAAACAACAACAACAAAAAAAAAACACACAAAAAACAAGCTGGCCCTGGCCAGTAGCTTGGTTGGAGCATCATCCCATACAACAAAAGGTTGTAGGTTCAATTCCTGGTCAGGGTACATACCTAGGTTGCAGGTTTGATCCCTGGTCGTCGTGTGTTCAGGAGGCAACCAATGGATATTTCTCTCACATCAGTGTTTCTCTCCACCCTACCGACCCCTCCTCTGTCTCTAAAATCAATAAACATGTCCTTGAGTGAGAATTTTTTAAAAAATCAAGCCAAAATGTTTATTGGGATTGAATTTTATTTGTAGAGTAGTTTAGGAAGAAGAATATTATCTATATACTCTGTTAAATTACCTCATTTGTGGTATATTCAAATCCTCTTGTATGTCTTCTAATACACCGTTTTAGGAATGGTTTGTTATATTTTCTCATGGTTTTTGCTGATATCAAAGAATGCTCTTGGTTTTGGAAATTGAATTTGTATTAGGCAACTTTGCCAAACTCTTATTCTAATAACTAGTCTGATTTATTAACTTTTCAATGGAGATGATCATATCTACAAATAATTCAATGTAATCTCCTTTCCCAGTTCTTTCACTTCTTATGTTTCAGCTTAGGCTCTAGAGCATTAGACTGGCCCCTACTATGTCAGACATTTGTGGTTCCTTATTTTAATGGCAGAATATTTAAATTTCCTCCACTAAGTATGTTGTTTATACTAGATTTTTGGTACATAATTTTTATGAAGTTAAGATAGTTTTCTATTCCTAATTTTCTGGGAATATTAATCATAAGCATGAGTTGAATTGAAGTATATCAAGTACTTTCCCATAACACCTGTATGTGATCAACACTTGCAGAAAATTTCTTAGAAATGTATTCATAATACATCATTTTTATTCTTATAATCTCTGTGGCATCTGTATTTGTTTTTCTCTTTTCACGCTGTTTTGTTTACATACATCTTTTCCCTTCATCAGTTTGTCACAGGTTTGTTCTTAATTTTTCAAGAGGCCATGAATTTTTGGGGGTGAATATATGTTCATTGTGGTTATATATTTTGATCCATTTTTTAACCATTATATAATGCCTCACAATTTATGATATTTTTGCCCTAATATTAAATTTGATATTCCAGCACTCTATATATCCTGAGTAAGATTCCATTGTATGAATATATCACATTTTTATTTACCCCATTTTTCAGCTGCTAGACACTTGGGCTGTTTCCACTTTGTGAATACAGGGGTGTGAAAAACTAGGTTTACAGTTATGAGTACGTGAACAGTTTTTTCTTGTATTATTATTTATTAACTGTATTATTTCTTTGTATTACAACTGTAAGCCTATTTTTGCCCTCCCCATATAATGGATAATGCTGCTAGGAACATTTGTGTACAAGTTGGTTTTTTTTTTTAATTGTTGTTCAAATACAGTTTTTTGCCTTTTGTGTACAAGTTTTTGTGTGAATGTGTGTTTCAGTTCTCTTGGGTGTGTACCTAGGAGTGAAATTGCTGGATCTCTGGTAACTGTTTAATTTTTTGAGGAACTATCAAACTGTTTCCCACAGTAACTGAAGCATTTTATATTCCTACCAGGGTGTAAGAGTTTAAATTTCAGCACATCCTCATTGGCCCTTACTACTTTAATTACAGTAGTCCTGGTAAATGTTAAGTGACATCTCATTTCTTTAATTTGAATTTCCCTAATGACTAATGGTATTGAGCCATCTTTCCATGTGCATGTTAAACACTTAGTATATTAAGTATAATTGACTTACATAAGTATAAAATTACTTCTTTCAGGAGAGTTTTCAAAGAGACTGTGCTGTAAACTTTCTAAGGCCTTGAATATCTGAACGTATCATCTTTGATTCTTCACATTTACTTAAGAATTATCTGGATATAATCTAAATTATTTTTCTTCAAAATTAGAAAATAAACTTTTTTTTGTCAACAGTGTTTCTGCTAGGAAAATAATGTCAATCTAGTTCTTATTCTTTTGTGGATTCTCTGCTTCTCTCTAGAAGCTTTTAGAATTTCGTTTTATTTTTAATGTTCTTCAATTTCACTATAATGTATCAAAGTTTTGCACTTACTATATTCCGTTTGGTGCTCCATGAGACCTTTGAATTAGAGTTCTTGTATGTTTAATTTTTGAAAGTTCCTTATTTCTTTAAAAATTCTCTTCTCTAAACCCATTTTCTCTTTACCTGGGACTCATATTTATAGGTATTGATATTATTATTATTTGTTATATGTTCATATATTCTATCTCTTTCCAGTACCTCCTGGGAAAATTCCTTGAGCAGATCTGAGTCATTTTTCGTTTCTCAGCTATGTAGCCATTCTTGTGTTTATTCAGTCCATCACGGTTTTGTTCAGCTAGTGCACATTTCATTCCCAGCATTTCCATTTGGTTCTGTATGACTGCTTGTTCTCTATTATTATCCTCGTATCTCTGTGCGGATCTTTATTATGCTTCACTTCTTGATCTGTCTTGTTCCATTCTGATTTGTCTAGTACAGTTTGTTCCATTTATTGTCTTTATTGTGATTGCACTGCTCAAGTCTCTGATTATTTTCATCTGTGAGCTTGTTTTTTCTTAGGGTTATCAGCTTTCTTAGCTGGTGATGTGTACTAAGGGGAGAGGCTGAGGTCTCTAGCATCAGGGCATTTCCCACAGTGAGGTCCCAGGCACCAAAATCAGACCTTGAACCAAACTGTGTGTCCAATCCTGCGCTTTGTTTTCTATTGACATTCTCACAGTGGCTTGTTTCTCTGTGTTTGGTGATTTTCATATCCCTGCACTTTGGAACTTTAGCTGTGGGCATTCTTTGAGTCCTGGATTTGAAGAGTTTTCCTCTAAAGAATATCTGAGTTTGCATCTTCTAGGAACATTTCCAGGGTCCAGGAACATTTCCAATCCAGGACCACTTCAAACTAAATGTTCAGCTTAAGGATTTCAGGGCCATAGGGATAGGAAGCATTTCAGCCACAAATGCATGTGAGTGGTTTCTGCCAGTGGTTAAGAACTCTTGGAGAAGGTTCCTCACCCACCACCCATCCTAAGCTGAGGCTGATTCAGAAAAGTCTCTTGGTGAGGACAGTGATATGTATATATATTTTTTCATTCCCATCAACGAGGTCAATCATTGGGCGTTCCAACATTTTGCAAGAGTTTATGATCTGACCTCCCACCATGCTAATCTGAGGCTTTTTTTCCCTTATGACTGCAAATTAAAATCCACACTCAAGGCCACCCGAAATCAGAAGATAACCTCAAAGCAAATGGTTTTAGTGCTCTTACCCATTCCTCCTCCTCTCCGACCTCCTGTTATTCTGGCTCCCTCTACTTCACTCAGCTCAGTCATACTTTGAAAACTATTTTTGTATATTTGCTAAAATTTCACTCAGCACTCTAAGGCATTTTATATATTGAGAGAGATTTCTCTGTACATTTAATCTCCTATAATGTTAAAAACAGAAGTCCTGCATATATTTTGTACAAAAATAATTACATCTATAAATGGATAATACATAAGTATTAATGTGACTAATATAAAACTAGAATCGATCATTAATATAGAAATATTCAATAGTTCTATGTTAGCTGTATATTTACACTGTCCAGTTCAGAATTCACTGTCCCGTGTCACCCCCAGTGCATCAGGTTTCCTGGTGAAGAACAGGAGTTCCATAAGGAGTAGGGGTTGGCAACAGGAATTCGTTTACTAAAATCGGACTCTTTCTGTGTCAGTTTCACCAGAAACCCCAAAGGCTGAGAACAAAACAATAGGTGCCCTGCCTGTCCACATTCTAAAGGGAGAAGGAGCTAGATCACCTTTGCACCACACGCTAAGAGATGGTGAAACTGGGAAGCACTAGCTCCCTACTGGGGAGGATTAGCTCGGCCGCCACCTGCAGGCTGTGCAAGAGTATGCTGGACGTTTTCCTTCTCCCCCAGCAGGAGAGGGTGGGGGTGCTCCCTCTTCACCTCATGCCCAATGAGGAGGGCACTTCCAGAGGACCATTTGGAGAGCTTGCCACATCCGTGGAGTTTCAGGGACACGGGGACTAGTGGTGTCTGACTCACTCCTTGAAGTCTAAAGATGGACCGTAGGTGGCTAGCTCCTTGAGAAGACAGAAGAGAGAAGGCTGCATCGACACCACCTTGCATTCTCAGTGTTCCGGAGTTCCTGTGGGCCTGATGTGCTTTTGAGAAAGGGAGCCAGACTTGGCCAGTCTAAGAAGGAATCCAGCCGAGGGGACACCTAGAGGAGAGAAATGACCTCAGTGGAGGGGAGGCTGCTGGACACTAAGGGGCTGGGGCAGGAATCCTAAGTAACTAGAGAAGGCATGGCCTACAAGAGAACAACAGGTGAGCCATCCCCAGAGATGGAGACACTCTGGAGAACTACAAGAAAGTGCCTACGAGCAAAGCAGCAGCATGGGAATCTGCTCCTCCCAGAGGACAAAACGCAGTTTGCAACACTACGGATCAGGCGAGACCTGCATTCCTTCCCAAGCTGTAACAGGACAGCAGCGAGCAAGTGGGGAGGAGGTAGTGTGAGAGGCGTAAAACTGACACTGACCATGAACCCTATGCTCTCTTAGATTTCCAGGCTGGAGGAGGGGAGAAGTTTAACTTCTCCCCTGACTTTGAATTAACTGACAAAGTTTTGATAGGATACTGGATGGGATGGACTTGCTAACACCTAGAAAAAGAGAGTATTTAAAAATGATGATGATGATGATGATAACCCTTTGTTAACTGAGAGAGGCTGGAAAAGCTATCAGTTTCACCCAGGCATAAGAACAAATCATGACAGCAGGTTTGTGGGGACCCCATGAGAAAACGAAGTTGCTCTCTGTGCGTGGCTTGTTCCACGAGCAGGCTGCCTGTGAGGACCGGAAGCACAGCGCAGGGAGGTGGAGAATTTGGCTGTGCCCCACAGCCCTCACTGCCCACTCTGCATCCCCTGGTGGCCAGCCTTGGCGACAACAGGGAGAAGGTTAATGTGATACAGACTGGAATTGTTTAAAACCAAAGAAAAAAGGCTAACTGTTCTGTTATTCCCTGGAAAAGCTGCGTGAACCACCCACGCTTTCATGCTGGAGAGAACGAACCCTGGGAGGTTTGCAAGCAGCCGTGGTGAGAGGAATCAAGTGCCCTCTGCTTGCATCCAGCAAGTCCAGCCTGCTTGTTAATGGTCACATGTACTCCAAGTCTTTTAATGCACTGCAGTTTATATGCTACAGGATGTCACCAACAAGGTTAATTTGATTAAAAGACCTGTAAGTAGCAGAAACTACTATGTAATGGGAAGTACCCATGAAAATGCTGTAAATCATACAGATTGAGGGAATTTTGCTGCAAGTATTTACAAGAGTTGTCAAACTTAAAAATTAATTACCCGCTTTTCTTACACGAAGCAGGCAAGTTTCTCATTTCATGCTGAGGCTATCGGGAGTGTGCAGCTGTGCAATCTAAAGTCTGCTTTTTGGCAGCCAGCATTCGTTCCCACATCCTTCCGTGTTCCAGGAGCTAGGATTATGGAAACTACATTTCCCAAATGCCTTTGCCTTCAAGGTGATTTCTTTCTGCCAGTGTATTCATGCGAGATTTTGTAGGTGGGAAGAAAAAGTGGCATTATTTTTTCTGTGGCAGCACTGAGCAAAATGGGTAGGCCAAGGTGGACTTAAAGTTCTGCTTTAGCCTCCTAGCAAGTGACCTCCTATCGGCCCCCATTTTGGTGCCCCAATAGGGCAGCTCTGATCAGCAGTGGAGGTTCCTTGCATTTTTCTGATCTGGGTAACAGCAGCAGCCTGCTAATACTCTGAACTTCCAAACGTTAACGGCAACGTCCCCTAACTCCCGCAGTCCTTCCACTGGTGCCCCGAGCACCTCCATGCCCTGCACGTGATTCCCTTCTGCTGGAGAGGCCTGCAGGGGTTTCTCTTTCCGACTGAGCCCTGATGGATACAGTTGCCCAGCTGATATTTTGAAAGAAATGGACGTACTCAATGGGCCCCTTTAAGTTAAGAGTAATTTTTAATATCTGTGAGGCATTAACTGCCTTTTTAAAAGAAACTCATGTGATGAAGAAAATTGAAAATGGATGTTTAGAAATATTTATTACTTTGTGGTTTTGTTGCCCAAAATAATGTGTTAAACGGAGATTTTCAAAATAATGAAACACTGAGTTACATTGTTTTCAATAAAATAAACAGTAATAATCTTTCTTTACTGAGAGAAATTAGGACTTTTTTACTGTTAATAAACAAAAATATTTTCAAAATATTATGTATGTCATTTTTAAAGCATTTTTATTTCTGTTTTGTGTATGTTTTAAATGTACATATTGAATTCAGTAGTACATGTACGTGATTTAAAAATAAACACAGCCTGGCTGATGTAGCTCAGTGGATTGAGCGTCGGCTGCGAACCAAAGGATCGCTGGTTCGAGTCCCAGTCAGGGCACATGTCTGGGTTGCAGGACTAATGGGGGACACATGAGAGGCAACCATACAGTGATGTTTCTCTCTCTCTCTTTCCCCTTTCTTTCTCCTCTCCCTAAAAATAAATAAAATCTCTATGAATAAATAAAAAATATAAACACAAAGGCTGTGGCCAAGGCACATGTGCCCTGCTATGAATGCACACAGTCAGAGAAAGTTGGACATCACTGCTTCAGGACATGCATCTGTAGCATCCCGGCTGACGGTAAGGCGTTGCCTACAGCGTATACTCTCTCTCACCCTTTGACTGGTTCTGGCTCTTTCCCACCAAAATTTACCCTGAAGTCCCACGTGCATGGCCAGGAGGCCAATCACTGCTGTAGTTGCAGAGTTAAGAGTGGACACCATGGGGTCTGTTCCCACATTTCACGGGGTATAGAGAGCTCATCCCCAAACAACTCTTTTACTTTCAGAGTACCTGAAGGATATAATGATGGTGGCCTCACAACAGCTGGGGAGTGGGGGTGGGGCCTCCCTACCTAACTGTGGATGGACACTGCCCTAGCCAGCACTTGATCACGCATCTGGTGAAGATGCCCTCACATCAATTGGGTCTCTGCTCAAATGTCACATCATTGGTAAGGACCTCCCTGAAGACATGATAAAGCAGCAGGTCCCAATTCCCTGCCCCCAGCTTTATTTTTCTTCATAGCACTTAATCACCATTTGACAAATTTTGTTTTACTTGTTTGATTGTCCACCTTCTAGAATGGAAGCTTCATGAGTGTAGGAAGTTTTACTATTTTTGTGTTCCTGGCATCTTGAAAAGTGCCTGACTCAGCAGATCAATTAAAATTCACTGAATGGTAAAATATTTGCTTTGTCAGCCTCCCTTGACTATTGCATGAGAACATGACCCTGCCCATGCTAATTAGAAGTACTTGCTGCAGAACATGACTCTTAGGTAATGACTTAATCCATTCCGGCAGAACTGGAAGGAGAAGCCAGCTCTAGGCCGTGTCCTGGAACAGCAGCCTTGGTGTCCGGGCATTGTCCCGTGTCACTGTGTCAACCTTGCAAGCTGTAGTGACTGTGCCTGGTGACACTTTCACTGGAGCATATCTAGGGCAGGATTTGGGGTGAGGTTCTTGGCTATACAGTTTCCAAGCCTGGTCTCTAGCCTTACCAGGGAATTCTGAGCATCACCCAGCATTTTTTAAATTAAAATTCCTTTTCTGGCCCTGGCTGGTGTGGCTCAGTGGATTGAATGCCAGCCTGCGAGCTGAAAAGTTGCTGGTTTGGTTTTCGGTCGGGGCACGTGTTTGGGTTGCGGGCCAGGTCCCCAGTTGAGGGTGTGTGAGAGGCAACTAATCAGTACATGCATCTCTCACACATCTATGTTTCCCTCTTCCTCCCTCCATTCCCCTTTCTCTACAAGTACATAAATCTTTAAAAAAAATTCCTTTACTGCTATAAACCTTTTTGTTCTTTAAATAGGCTTTGAGCATGTTCTTTTTCCCCAGAATACACCCACACCTTTCCCCCTTTCTTTTTCCTAAGCTCCAATGGCCCTTCTTTTGCCTCTGTAACTCATTTCCTGAGCCCATGCAGCCCAGCTGGCTCACCTTTTCTACCTCTGGAACTTTCTGAATAAACTTTCTCTTATAATTTGAAAAAGAAAAAAAAAAAGCTTTGAGCCAGATTGCATGGGCTCAAAGAGCAGCTCTCCACTGAGCAGCTGGCTGAACCATGAAACCATTCGGAGAGCGCTCCCACATTTGTTTTACTTTTCAGTTTACTGGGGTGGCACTGGTTGACAAAATTACAGTTTCAGGTGCTCAATTCTACAACACAACATCTGTACACTGCCCTATGTGTTCACCACCCCCCCAATTTGGAAGTGGTAAAATGAGAGTGCTACCTCTTAGGATTGTGGTTAAGATCAAATGAGACACTACCTGTAAAACTCCCTGGGACGTGGTTTGCACACTTGCACGCCTTGGTTTTATAAGGCCAACAGAAGTGTTTTTGACAAAGTGTTATTTCTGCTTGGCTGCTAACATTGAGAACTTACGGCATTTCAAAAAGCATTCTGGATTTACAACTATGAAAAAATCAAAAGCTTGCCCTGGCCAGCGTGGTTTAGTAGATTGAGCACCGGCCCGGAAAAATGAAAAGAACTCTGGTTCAGTTCTCTGTCAGGGCACATGCCTCGGTTGCAGGCCAGGTCCCCAGTTGGGAGCACGGGAGAGGCAACCAATCAGCACTTCCCTCCCTCTCTCCCTCATCTTATCTGAAAATAAATAAAATCTTTGAAAAAATCCAAAGCTCTGGGACTACACTCCTGCTTTGCAACAATGAGATAGCTCCTTTAGCGGAAGGAGGAACCCACCTGGCCTGATTCATTCCTGTGTCATCTGCCTGGTCCCTATGTAGGGTTTGAGTTTGTAGCCCTGCACTAGGAATTTAAAGATTCCCTAAAGCTGCAAAATTTAAGTTTGGCTAAACTGTCTCTAAGACACTTCAGACTGATTTGGTTTTTGATTGCTGCATAGTAATTCCAAAACATAGTTAAATTATTCCTAAACAACAGTCCTTTTATTACCTTTAATGTTTTTTTGGATTAACTGGGTTTAGCTGAGCTCTTCTCCACTCCACATGATGATGGCTAAGACTGCAGTTATCTGGGGGTGCCAGTGGATTGGGACATTCAAGATGGTTCACTCCACCCTGGCTGGTGTGGCTCAATGGATTGAGTGCCAGCCTGCAAACTGAAGGGTCACCAGTTCGATTCCCAATCCAGGGCACATTCCATGGGTTGAGGGCCAGGTCTCCAGTTGGGGGTGTGCAAGAGGCAACCTATTGATGTATCTGTCTAGCACATTGATGTTTCTCTCTTCTTTCTCCCTCCCTTCCCCTTTCTCTAAGGTAAGTAAAATATTTAAAAAGCAAAACAAAAAAAAAAAAAGATGGTTCACTCCTGGGGAGGGTAATTGGTGCTGTCAGCTGAGGGCTCAGCTGGGCCTTCTCAGTAGTCCTCCAAGTGCCTTGAGGTAGCTAGGTAAGTGCCTTTGACAGCACAGTAGCTAGATAAGAAGCAGGAAGCAAAATTTGCCAATCTAAGTCCTGGCATTCCATACAAGAGTCTCAGAACGTCACTACTGCTACATTCTTTTGGTCAAAGCCAGTCACAAGGCCGAGATTCAAAATGGGGAGGGGTGGGTGGGAAGGAAAATAAGTGTCTCCTCTAATATAAGGAGTTACATATATGTATACATATTATATATAATAGAAGACTGCTGGGGGGGTGGGCAGCATACCTATAAAGATTAGTGGCTACACAGAGCCAGTATTTTATGATTATCTATTTACCTTGGTGTAAGAAAGGCTTAGGGTGGAAGAAAAGCCTCTTGGCAGCTCAGTAAAAAAAAGAAATGCAAAATGACCTCTTATTGCCTCTTACAACACATCACCAGTTATTGAAGACCTACTGCCCATAAATTCTCCTACTTACTCAGAGCTGGTTTAAACTTACTACATCTTATTTCTAACAATTTTTTATCAAGAGAAGAAAAAACTGATAGCATTCTCCCTAACCCCTTCTGCATATTTGCCTTTAAAAATCAGATACTTGTAAACAATACTTAAAAAAATTAAAATCAGATACTTAGAAATGACAGGTTGACAAAATGAATAACAGGAAGAGATTCATTCACATTAAGTCATACAAGTTTCCTCTTCTGCTGATTCTGGAAGTGTCAGGGTTCCAGCCAAAGTATGAAAGGTTACATAAAGCTGGCCACAGCTAGAGCTAGTGGGCCCTGATAAGGGACCTAGGAAAGACCTGTTGGAGGGGGAATTCCTGAGTCTGAGCGGTTGCATCTTGGCTCATGTGGAAGATGATGCAGTTGAGACATAGGTAACATAGCTGCAAAAGGTCAAATTACACACTTAATTATCTAGAGAAACCCAGGGGAGGTGAAGTGAATCACTTTAATTTAACCACAACGACCTAGAGAAGTGTCTGACCTAGACCTTCCAAGGAAGCCAAAATGTAAATAGAAATATTAATACAAACGGTTTTCAGGCACAAAGGGTTAACAAGTGTGAGAAGACAGAGAAGTTCAGATAGCTGAAGGACAGGGTGAGAGGAAACAGAGCATTGAGCTTTGAAGGTTGAAATAAGGGTCAACTTAGGCAGGGTCCAATAGTCTGAGCTTTACATTAGGGGCACTGGGGAGCACCTACGAGACTCAGGGGTTAAGGTGTCTGAATCTTAAAAGAAGTAACTTATCCAAATTATACATTTAGGTACAGAACCAAAAAATAACTCCTAATTATTTCCAAGTAGCTAATTCCTAATGCATTAATTCCCCGTTGTCTCAAATTTATTACTGAACCGCCGATTCAGAAGACGAGGTACGCGTTTCTACCTCACCACTGGCTCTGCGGAAATGGCCTCAGCCCTTCAACCGGAAACAAAAAGCGACCTCTGCGAACGCCACCTAACGGTGGGCTAGAAGCAAACTAAGTCCGAAAGGCCGCAACACCGGAAGGGGCCGGCTGTTTCCGGTGAAAAACCCGACCGAGCAAAGTCCTAGAAGGGTCGGAGATTCGGCCAGTAAGCTCAGCGTGCTCGGCTCCGCGATGTCGCAAGCCTGCTTCTGCGCAGGCGCGGGGACAAACACGCAGGCAAATGCGTATGCAAAAGCGTGCGCGCCCCCGTTCTCCGTTCGGAGCCACGATTCTGTTCCAGGGTGAAGCGTTTGGAGTTGTAACGCAGCGTTTTGTTCTCTTAACTACAATTCCCAGCATGCTTCATCTCTCATATTGGTACTAGGTGTGGTGTCCCAGGATAGGTTAAGAGGAAATCTTGGTTAAAATGACGTACGAAAGAGAAAAAAGTTGAATACGTTACCTAAGGACGTGGTTTACAGAAGCCCCAGTGGCCTAATGGATAAGGCATTGGCCTCCTAAGCCAGGGATTGTGGGTTCGAGTCCCATCTGGGGTGGTCAGCTTTTTACATTATTTTTCCTTTCAAAAAAGATTGTAACGACGTACCAACTTAATTTTACTTTTAAAAAATGCTAAGTGTACGCGTGGATTTTTTGTGTGAGGTTACAATTTACGAGCATCAGCAACTCCATTCTCTCTGATTTTTGGAAGTCAATAGGTTTAATTGTTATCCCCTCTAAAAATAATATATTTCCTTTGTGTTGTTTAGATGGATTCCGCCAGCTTTTCATTACTCGAGGCTCAAGAGGTCATCAGCTAATGGCATCTTAAATGCAATCCGGAAAAGACCTCATTTTCCCTTGCCTGGCTTTTTTTCTAGCTCGTCAATAACCCTCGGCTTCCCTTTGCTTTTCCCTTAACTCCTTCGGGATCTGCTCGGCGTTTGATTAATAAGGCTCCGCAGAGAAGGGAAGTGAGACTTTCCACTGTTTTACGATCGAAGAGGGGAGCCATTAGTGCGGGTCCGACCGTACCATTGAGCGGCTGGGCTCGGGGGTGAGGGAGATAGAGGGGCGTAGGGCGCCGTAGGGCACCAGGCTGGGAGCGTGGGAAAATGGCGGCCCTCGGTTCTCCGGCGCGCACTTGGCGAGGCCTTCTACGGGAGTTGCGCTACATGAATGCAGCCACTGGTCGACACTATCGCGACACCGCGGCCTATCGGTATCTCGTGAAGGCTTTCCGTGCACATCGGGTACGGGAACCTCTGTCCGGGATGGGAGGGAGAGTAGGGCATGGGGGGGCGAAGACAGCGCCGGGCCAGAGCGCCTGCATTTGGCGCCGACCTTCCCAACCGTTCCGATTCAGGCCAAAAAACTCCCAGGCCCTCCCTAAGGTTGTGGTCCACGGCCTTAGCCCAGGGGCTGATCCGGAACGCGCGGAACCGTTCTGTCGCCCGGGGGTGGAGCCGTTTCCGAGGATTTCATTGGCTGTCTTTTGCACAAATAGGAGGGAAAAGTCGAATAGGGAAATGAGGAAATACAAGTGGAAAAGGTGTATGTTCGTGGTGGACAAGTGTAGGGCCACCACCCACGGGATCTATCTATTCTACCCGCCCCTTCCTTAGTAAAGCTATTCTCAGAAGCAGTTTTTGAGGCAGAGAGAAAAACTAATAATGTGTAGAATATAGGGAGCTTCCTGAAGAGCAGGAACTGTTTTACTTACATCCTACCTCCTACACCACTTTAAAAAATGGTGCCTTGTAGAGCGGAACAAGAAACTTGTAATGAGGTTGTACTGTCAGTTATGACATTAACTTGATATACAGCATTACATTTTTCCTTATGTAGCTGATAGAAACATATGGGAAGCCACCCATGAGAAATTCCTTTGTGAAATCCACATGCCATAACCCCCTTAGGCAAGAGCAGTAGAAGATAGTTTCATTTTTTTAATGGGCAACAAACTGAGGAACAGCGACCTTTTAAGCGACATGTATAAGAACAACTCAAAACTAGGTTGTCTGGTTCTCATATGAGTCTTCCATCAATGACTGCCTTTGAAGTTAGGTGTCTAACTTGAGAGAGGTTGCAACGTATCTCAGAAATAATACACTGGAGAGTCATCTTGGGCTCTACAGAAGGAAACATGGTCCTTTGAACAATGTAGGAAAAGAGACAACTATCAACCTAAATGCTGAATTCCTGAACCATGGAAGTTAGAATACAAAATACTAGAACTAAAATGCAGCTAAGTGTTAGAAGGCCACAATGTTAGGGACTTCTAGGAACTTGGCTAAACACGAATTAAGTGCACAAGGGCCCTGTCTTATAGGAAGCTTACAGTCTGCCTGAGGATCATCCTTCTGACCAAGCAGTTAGAATAAGTGCTCAGGCAGTATACAGCAGGGATTCCTAGTATACAGAAGGAGTAGGCTTTCAGAAGGTAATTCATTAAGCAGGGTCTTAAGGATAAATTGGAGTTAGCAAGCAAATGGGGACTGGGAAAATGAGGTCTAAGTACATAAAGAAGCTGCACAACCGAAAGTCTGGAGGTGAGAACTGACAAATGAGAATGGCTAAAGCTCAGGGTGTGATTGGTGAAGTGGAGACAGATGAGGTAGATTGTAGATAGGTAATTCTAAGGTTTTTAAGACGGTGACGTGTTTATAGTTGTTCCTATGGAAGCATTATTACCATCCTTTAGAGAGGCTTGGTAATGGCTGTAAAATTCCCTGGCAGTAAATCGGAATTTTGTGCTATAAATTCCAGAAACATTGCTTTGTGGAATGCACATAAGGATATGGGGAATGGTCTCTATTTCCTGCTGGCTCAGAGCTAACGCAGTAGACATCTATGCCCATTTTGTCTATCCTTTCCCTAGGCTGAAGGAATTCCACTGGGGAGAAACCTCCCATTTCTCCTTAGGGAAAATACAGTTTTCTATCTCCTTTTATCTCTTTTGATTCCCGTACTGTTACATTCTTGATTGACCCTTCTTTCCAGACTCCTTATGATTCAGGTCCAGCTAAAGCAAGAACAGTATTCTCTTGTGCTGTACTAACACAGAATTCCTATTTCAGATCCTAGCAATTTAGGTTTCTATACCAAGTGGATATTACCCTTTGTTGATGCTTGACATTGGTGTTGACCTCATAAATGTTTAATTATAAGAAGTTAAATTGATTAAAGCATATGAATTCTACTTTTGAGCAGCATGTGAGTGGCATTTGCACATATGTGATCTGCAGATCTTAAGTCACACTTTCTGATTTTCAGATTCTAACCCTAGGTATTTAAATAAAGAAAGGGGATTCTGTAGGCAGTGGTGCCACATGAATCCACACTGGACAGGCCCCTTAAGTAACTGAGACTGTGCACACATCTCCATCCCAGCCTTCCTGCCCTTTTCTCACAGCCACAGAGCACAAAACTGGTCCAGTGAAGGACAGTGGGCTAACTTCCTCCATCTGGAAATTAATTATGCAGACGACAAAACCGACTTTAAAGTCACTGAGGACTTCAGAATGGCTCTGAAGTTTCCATCTTCCGAGGGTCATCAGAATCCAGATTTTTCAGATAGATAAGTACACCGTGAGAGTAAAAGTGACATGAATATATGCATATTACTTTTAGATGTAAAAATTTCATTTTGTTATTATTGAGGACAAAGCTCTTGTTTTAGACAGAATACGTTTTAAATTTTCATTGACATGAAACGCATATGCCACATGAAGCAAAGTCCACAGTCATACAAGAAGCAGCCCTCTATTTGAAGGGGAGAAAATTCTACATTATATTTCTGAGGTGACGTTAATGATCCCACCTCTGTCATTAAACAACCACCCAGCCTCTCTGGGCTTTAGTTTCCTCATTTGCGAGATGAGAGAGTTGGAACTAGATGACTTCCTTCCAGTATTAAAACATGTGCTCATTCAACGAAACACTTCAGTGAAACTTTGTAAAACTCTTCTTCAGTTAACTGAAGGTCAGCTTTCCGAATCACCAACAATTACAGAGTTCCCCTAGATATGTATTAAGTGTACACATATACATGTTTCTACTTCCTTTTCTTTTATTTCTCTAGAATATTTATTAAATCCTACTTTGTGGCCTTTTGCTGGGCTGTTGATAGAGTACCTGACTTTGCTACTCCTCTAGGTCACGAGTGAGAAGCTGTGCAGGGCCCAACACGAGCTTCATTTCCAAGCTGCCACCTACCTCTGCCTCCTGCGTAGCGTCCGTGAACATGTGGCCCTTCATCAGGAATTTCATGGCAAGGGTGAGCGCTCGGTGGAGGAGTCAGCTGGCTTGGTGGGTCTCAAGTTGCCCCAGCAGCCCGGAGGGAAGGGCTGGGAGCCATGAAAATGGAGAAGTTCCTCGGATGCTGCCTTCATACAAGAATTTAATTATTTCTATCATTATGTATTTATCATTAAATTTTTTTTTAAAGTTTAGGGATTTTCTCTGTCATTTTTTTGGCCAAGTGTTTCTTAAGGAGGCTTCATCTTTCAGTGAATTGATTGAACTTCTTACAGTAGGCTGATTGATGTTCTGGGTTCACTTTTAAAACTCTTTATTAGTATTTTTATTTAAAGTAATACAAGCCTATAGGTAAGGAATTCAAATGGTATAGACATAAAAGCCCTCTTTTCTTTTTTAAAGATTTTATTTATTTTTAGAGAGAGCACAAGGGAGGGAGAAAGAGAGGGAGAGAAACATCAAGTGGTTGCCTCTTGTACATGCCTAACCCACAACCCAGGCAAGTGCCCTGACCAGGAATTGAAAGCGGGATGACGCCCAACCAACCGAGCCACCACTGGTCAAGGCAAAGCCCGCTTTTCCTTCCCTTTGTCTCTCCCCTGCCCCTTCCCATTCCCAGGTAGTACGTATTACTAATAGTTTGATGTGCATCCTTCCAAATATTTCCTATGCATATACAGACATACAATTATACATATATACTTTATTAGAAGTATACTAATATCCTGGTAGGAAGCAGGTGGCACACTCAAATAGGGTTACTGAAGAGAGTTAATGAGGTGCATAAAGATGTCGCCTGAATTCAGGTCAACGGGATGGGCTAACAGTGGGGTGCTATTGTGGGGTGGGCAAAAGTATGTTAATAATATATAATACAATAATAAATAAAAAAAAGTAAACTTCCATGTACTCACAACTGTAAACCCACTTTTGCCTACCCCTGTAATTACCTCCCTTGGCCTGATAGAGGTGACTGTTCCGTATAAGACCATGGACACCACTCAACTTCAGGCCTCAGGGAGGAGGACCAGGGAGAGGGAGGAGGAATACACTGACTCCTTCTGCCTTTTAATCTTCATGTCAGATTGCTCTTCCTCTTGAATTTTCTATCAGAGTGAAGGGCTCTACCATGAACTTGGCCGACCAAGGAAAAAATGGGCTTCATTCTGTATTCCCCTCTTCTTTCTCCACATCCAATTAGCCGGCAATTCTTTTGCAGTAGCTCTAACATCCCTCTCCCCTCTCAGTCTTCACTGCCTCTGTCCCAGTTCAGGCACTGAAAATCTTTTGGCGTATTAAACTAATCTCCTAAATGGCCCCCTTGTTTCTAAAATCCTGAATTCCTCAAATAAAAATTTTTCTGTAAACTACCAACAATTCTTTATCTGTGTCCTTTGTGGTATATGTCTTCTGGTATTATAATTGTAGGCATGTCTTACATAACTTCTTTTTCCTGGATCATATGGTTCTTAAGAGTAAGGATCACGTCATTCATTTTTGTTGTCTGGAAAGCACCTGATACGGTGACCTAAACGTAGCATTATTCAATCATTGTTTCGAATGCCTGGCTCAGTTAGTTCTGCTCATTAGAAGCAGTACCATCTGAATGGAACTATTTATAAAGCATTGCACCATCTCTTCTAAATTAACATCAAAATAAAAGAATTAAGAGGTCAAACATTATTTATTCAATTAAACATCAAAAACTGGAAATGCTTTCTTTTTAATTCTCACTCAAGGATATGTTTATAGATTTGAGAGAGAGAGGAAGTAAGTTGGGGGAGGGGGAGAAACATCATTGTAAGATAGAAACTGGTAAGTTGCCTTTCAAATGTGTCCCCACTGGGCATCAAACCCACAACCTAGGTATGTGCCCTTACCGGGAATTGAACCCACAACCTTTTTTTGCTGCATGGGACAAGGCTCCAATCAACGCCAAGGCGAAAGTATAAATGTTTAACATACTTCTCCTCCCCATTTTGTTTCATTGACATGGTTTTGGGTTGGCAAAAAAATCTGTTAAGTTTTTTCTGTAAAATAAAAGACACATTTTCCATTTTCACAAATAACTTTATTGATTTGGATATTTTAAGTATGTTGGCTATCTCCTGCTATTGGCTTCTAGTGGGTAGAGGCCAGGGGTTCTGCTCAATACCTTCCAATGAGTTAGACAGCCCTACAGCAAAGAATTATTTGACTAAAATGTCAATAGTACCCAGAAACTTAGCAAACCACTTCTGACAGGTTTGATCAGTCACAGCACCTCCATATACTGCACAAATCTTTTTTTACGTTTCAGTTGCCTTTTTACCTTGAAATAATAAAGCATATGTCAAAAATGTTGCATATTTTCTTCCATCTTAAAATAGCTACACAAAATTTCACCAATTTTGATGTTTTTTAAAAATGCACATTGATATGACAGCTATCATGATAGAATCTAACAAAACTGTTTTGAATGAAGTTAAAGACAACTAAGTGTTACTAGAGCCATTGCAGAAAAAATAATGGACTCTTTGGCCAACCCAATATATTACCCAAACACGTTTTGCTAAAGAGAAGGAAGCAAAGGATTAGGATAGGTTGATATTTTCATTTTTTTGTTGTTACAATATTATATATGCAATAAATACATTTTATAGAAAGCAAATGGAGGCAGAACTGCCTAACAAGAAATGTTTATTATGGCGCTGGCTGGTGTTGTTCAGTGGATTGAGTGCCGGCCTGTGAACCAAGGGGTCACCAGTTTGATTCCCAGTCAGGTACGTGCCTGAGTTGTGGGTCAGGTCCCCAGTAGGGGGCAAGAGGCAACTGATCCATGTATCTCTCCCATGTTGATATTTCTCTCCCTCATTTTCTTCCTTCCCCTCTCTCTGAAAGGAAATAAATAAAACCTGAAAAATATATATTATGGGTTTGAACTCATGCAGACCTAGGTTTTAATCCCACCTTATAATTTACCAGCTGTGGAACCTTGGGCAGGTTAGTTGACTGGAGCGTGTTCCCTCTTCCGTACAACAGAGATGCCAACAAGGTGGTTGTAATAAATGAGAATAATGTTTACATAAAACATTTGCACAGTACATAATAAATGCCTGACACAAAGAAAATCTTATTTTCATCTTTTACTGCACTCATTCTTTTATCATGAGCCCTCCTGGAAGCCCTAGTGCCACCAGTCTTCTTGGAGTATAGACCAGTTATTTCTTATGGTTTAAAAAATCTGCTTAGACCATTTTTATCCCTCTGAGGTAATCAATCTGTACCTTTTATCAAGAATTAGCTGAACTCAGTGTTAGAAAGAATTGTTTCTGGTACGTGTACTGTATTAGTAATAATCTTTCTATGCTAGGAAGGTCCCAGAATTAGGGAGTCCTGCCATTTTGGCACTGTGTTACTACTCTGCTTTTTTATATGGTACCTGCTTTATCACATTCTTTGACTTTGCTTTCTCCTACCTTTTCTCCTTTACTTTCAACTGCTTCCTTGCACTGAATTCTATTAGAATTTAGCATATATTTAGCATAACTCAAGACTCTTCCAAGCACAATAAATAAAAATAAATCCAGCCCGGACCAGTGTGGCTTGGTTAGGTGTCCTTCCACAAAGTGAAAGGTTGCTGGTTGGATTACCGGTAGGGCACAAGCCTGGGTGGCGGGTTCAGTCCCCAGTTGGGACAGATTCAAGAGGCAACCAATCGATGTTTCTCTCTCACACGGATGTTTCCCTCTCTCCCTCCCTCTAAAAGTAAAGTCTTAAAAAAAATAAGAATAAAAGAAACTGCACCCAGATACATCACAGTAAATTTCAGAAATCAAAGGCAAAAAGAACAAAATTGGAAAGCAGCCAATATCTTCAAAGGAATGACAGACCGAGAACTGATTTCTTAGGGGCAATGGAAGGTAAAAGGCAGCAGGAAAGATACAATCCATGTGCCAAAAGAAAGTAACTTCCAGTTGAGAATTCTATATCCAATAAAAATATTCATCTGGAATTAAGACAGCCAAAATAAAGATCTTTTCAAATCAACAAAAATGTGAGAGGCCTTGGTCAGGTAGCTCAGTTGGTTAGAACATTGTCCCAATACGCCAAAGTTGCAGGTTCAATCCCCGGTCAGGGCACATGTAAGAATCAACCAATGAATGCATGAGTAAGTGGAACAACAGATCAATGTTTCTTTCTGTCTCTTCCTCTCTCTCTAAAATCAATAAAAATAAAATGGGAGAGTTCCTCACTAACAGGCAAGCACAAAAGCAAACAAGCAGGGTAGGCAAACTTCTTTAAAGAGCCAGATAGTAAATATTTTAGTCTTGCAGGCCATATGGTATGATATCTGTCACAACTACTCTGCTGTTGTGGTGCAAAAGAAACCATAGACAATAGCAAATGAATGAGCCTGGCAGTATTCCAATGAAACTATTCACAAAAATAGGTAGTAGGCTAGATTTGGTCTGTGGACTGCAGATTGCTGACTCCTGTCCTAAAGTTTAAACTTTGGACAGAAGGGAAATGATCCCAGATGGAAAGGCAGATATTCCAGAAGGAATGAAGAGCAAAGAAAGTGGTAAATAAACATTGATTATAAAAAATCTGGTTTTTAAAAAAATCCTAGCACTAAAACACATAACAAGAGCATATAGCAAGAAGTTAAATGGAGTTGGTTTCCTAGGTTCCCTGTGTTATTTCTTGGGAGGACATGTAAAGGCATTGATGAAATTAGACTTTGATACATTAAAGATGCCTGTTATAACTCCTAGGCTAACCATTAAATAAAAATGGGATAATACTTCCAAACTACCAGAAGGGTAAACAATGGAATGATCAAAAGGCAAGCAAGAAAGGACAGAAATATTAAACATAAAACATTTGACACAAATAGACAAAATAAAAACTTTAAACCCAAACATATGACTTAATGACATGAATATAAAAGATTAAATATTTCAATTAAAAACAGTGAATATCAGACTATTTAAAAAACAAAATCTAAATGCTGTTTATAAGAGATGTAAGCAACCAGAAAGGTAAAAGACGAGGTTAAGACTAAAATCTCTTCACTAACACAATTTTTCAACACTTCAGTGTTTTCTCCTTCTTATGTATATTATATACATATATAATAGTACATCCCTTTGGGACACATTAATTTGAACTTTTTTTATTGTACATAATTTTCAAAGGATGACATTCCTAGTATTTGGAGTTCGAATTTTAAATTAACTGAATAACTGACGGAAAAGCTATCTTGTCAGTTACCAAAGGTAATGTGATTCCAATTTTTTAGGGGGCCCAATATGCATTTAAAAGGATGCAGGGTCAATATTGCTATTTCATGTTAATTTTGTGTTGATCGTGCTAATAAACTTTAAGTTCCAAGGCGATAAGACATTTTAATGAAACAAAAAATTTTACCATTATTTCCTTTCAAAGTATCTAGAAGTACCTATGTCTCACCTTGAGAAATTAATAGTTTATAAAAAGCAGTTAAAGCACTGGGGCAATGCTTTGGGCTAGGCATTTTCTGTTAGCTCATTTAGGGCTCACAACAGTGCTATATGGTTTCTATTTGTATTAAACATGAGGTTAAGAAATAAATTGCTCAAGGTCCCACCATGGGTTTTGAATCCAGGGCGACGGCCAACTACGAACACAGGCATTTTTCGGTTGCTGCTGATTCAATGAAAAGAAAGGCCTTATCCTTTAAATTTCCCTTAAGCAGGAAAAAAATTCTCTGCAATATCACCACCTCTCCTTTCTTTGAATACTGCTTAACCTCTGCAGTTCCTAGTTTAGACCAACAGCTTCCTGCTATTATTACAAGTAATAATATTGATCTGAAATGGGTTATATCTCCTGTTTCCTTTTATCTCTATCAACTCCAGGTGTTATTTCCTGAATTTTATTTATCCTCGTTCGGGGAGCTTAATGCCTGTAAAATGAACCAGGTAGATGTCCGATCTCCACGGCTTTTTGTAAAGGGTCGGCCAGCCGTAAGAAAAGGGTTGCGTCTGCACAATTCATGGTGGGCCCCTGAAAACGAGTTAATTGGTCGGTAAGGATTGGTTAGGAATACGCCCATAACCATTACGACTGCTGACAGTCGAACCGACCCGCAAGGTCTCTACTCACTCTAGACTCGGGCTAACCTTTTGGTACTTTCACTAATTTGGGCCTGGTTCACTAGCCCAGGGTGCCCCGCAGCCCTACCCGACTTGTTAGCCTGGAGCGTGAGGTTTGGCGCCTAAGGCGGATGCAGCTCTAGGGTTCGTGGAAGCACCAAAGTCTCGCGATATCTGAGGGGAAGGGGCAGGAGAGCTCGCGTGCACGCGCACGAGAGCCGTTAGGGTGGAACCCTTCCTGGGCGGGGCGGATCGAGAGGGCGGAGCAAGTACAGTTGGTCGGCAGTTGGTGGAGCCCCCTCAGAAAACGACTAAGCGCGAGCAGCGTGCGCGCTCACGTCGCAGCGACGGCGGTGGCGAGCGGCGTCAGAGCCTGAAGGGGGGGGTTGACGGCTGCTGGCGGGTGACTAATATCGCTTCTGTCCCAGGAATCCGACAGAGCTTGAGGGACCGAGGGTCGTTTTCGGGGGCTGCTGCCTTCCCGGTACGCGGCGTCGTCAGGAGCGCAGCCCGGACTCTTCTGTAAACCCTCCGGCTCCTTTTTCGCACGCCTTCAGGCGGCGGCGGCAACCGAGACAGCGTCTCACCTTTCCCCAGCCCTTTCCCTTGTCCCCCACTGCCCAAAAGGGCCTGGTCTGCGCCCCAACCCCGCCTGTCCGCCCGCCCGCTACGCCGCAGCCATGTCGGCGCAGGCCCAGATGCGCGCGATGTTGGACCAGTTGATGGGCACCTCCCGGGACGGTAAGTCTCTGCCAGTGCCCTGGGGGTGGGGGAGGGGATGGAGAAGGGGCTCTGCGGGCGCACCTGGGCTTGCGTGTGTGACTGAGTAAGGGGCTCCCAGATTGGTAACACGAGGTCCCGGCTCCGGTCCCATCCAATCAGGGCTGGGCAGACGGGCTGGGGGGGCGGTGTCCGAGCGGATTGGCGGGAACTGCTGCCAATGGTGTTAGGCGGGGCCTGGAAGCCGAAAGGAGAGTTTGAGCATTCAGTGTTGACTTGGCTGGGGCGGGGGTGCCCACGTCTCTCTTGCGTAGTCTGGCGGCCAGTTTTGTGGTCTAATTAGGTACCTGCGGACCGCTAGAGCCTCCGCCCCCCTGATCTGCTCCCTAACCTAGAGCTTTGGGATCATTCCTCGACGCCGCCCTCCAGAGCATCCAGAGAGAACTGCCCCCACCCCATCCCCTTTACCTGGGTCTGGAGGAGACCTTTTACTATCAACCCAGTCCCAGAAATGCACCCTGGACCCCCACAGAAACAACTATTAAGAAAAAATCTGACCCAAACCATGGTTTCTTGAGTGGGTGTGTTTGGCCCCATTTTGGGGGGGGGGGAAATATGTCCTGTTTTTTCCGAGACCTCCATTTTGTTAGACAATTTAATAGAGGCTTTGTTCAGTAAATATTGACAAATCTTGCATATGCCCCAAATAGAGCCATTTTGAAAATGTGGTGCCCAGTGAAGTAGAATTGAGGGAAACGATTCTTTTAGGTACTTAGGTTAGAATTTGTATAGAGAACCACTAATTGCTGGATATCTTTTTTGTTATAAAGAGAATTTTTAAATAAAAGATGAAATGCTGTTGCTTTTTTGTTGATGGTAATTAGTAATGTACTCTTTGAAATTCAGCTCAAGTCCATGCTACTTTGGAGGAAAGGTCTAGTTCAATACTTAAAACCAAAATAAAACACTTGTTTATTTTTGTATGTTGCTTGTGTAGGCGAATAGTTTCTTAGCTATTGGAAATTTGGTTTTTTCCCTTAACTAGTTATTTAAATTGCTTGACATAAGAGAAAAGACACAGCCTTAAGTTTTTAAGTCACTTTTATATTTTCTTGAATGCTTTGCAGCAAAATATGTGAGTAGATTTTAAAAAATTTATTGAATCCAAATATTTTTTGGCAGTGCATATTTAGAAGGGCTTTTCAGTGTTCACAGTTCAGTTTTAATAAAAACCCATATTGGGAACTTTTCGTTGTAGAACACATAGACAAGTAGGTGTAGATGGCAAGTCTACTTGTGGTTGTATAGTCAGGAGGGGAAGATTGGAAAGGAAACGAATTTTATTTGTGTAGTAAATCCTTGAAAGTTAACAGTTTAAAATGCCACTAGAGAAACTTACCCATGATTATTTTTCACTTTTAGCTAAGAATGGTCATTATACATCTGCAGCGTGTCTTAACATTGCTCCTTTTTCATTATGAAGACACAATTGTGAGGGGGTTTAGTCTAGGATTTTAGCTAAAAAAATTATAGAAATCATTTAAAATTCATGTATTTAAATCCTGGCTAGACACCATTTTTGGTACCTTCTGTGTGGATTGAATTTCCTGATTTTACAAGGAGGGTAGTTGGATCAAAGTACACTACAATCACCTGAAAAATATCTGAACTAGGTATCTAATCTAGTATTGCAAAGCTAAACCAAATACATAGATATATATTCCTGTGTATGTAGTCAGCAGAAACGTGGATTTCTTAAAATCCATTCTGTTTTATATACAAATAAATTCATATTTTTTGTGTCTGTTACTGGATTGATTATTTATTTATTTATTTATTTTGCCTCCAGACTAAGAGGATTTACCAGTGAATTCATGTTTAAGAGTCCACAATATTATTTAGTCGAAGTGACTGGATTTTCACTGCTGCGTTGGGCTAGAAGAAACACTACTTTCAAGGAAAAGAATTGAATGTTTTTTTAGATACGTAATTTCTTTTATGTGTACAAGATAATAATCAGAACATTCTTTTCCTTCTTACCAGAATCCAGATAGTTAAATGAGTTTACATATTTCATTTTATGATCGAGGACTTTACATAATTAGGATTGTTCTTTATTAGCATACAGTCAACTTCAAGTTACTCAGGGATAGGGGAACATGGATACTTCCTCAATAACACCATGTAATTTGAAACCATATAGTGGGAAGCTTTGTATTGGACACAGAAACAGCTTACAGGGACTGCTGTTGGTTGTGTTTGGCACTAGGGTGGAATTGGGGATTCGAGAGGTGAGAGGGAGATGGGAAAGGTAGGTAGGAGGTATTTAAGGCAGCTTTGTCCAGTTTTTTTCAAAAAAACTTTAATTCTGGGAGACTGACTATAAAGCAACCACTGTCTTCTGGTAGTGGACTCAAGGTGGTAATAACCCCTCAACCCTTAGTGTCCTATCTTTGAGGGGACCTAAAGTGGCACAGGAGGCCCAGGGCAAGTGGGACCTCCCACTTGCCCTGGGCCTCCCGCTCCCCAAAATCAGAGTTTTTAATTACTTACTTTTTAAATGTCTTGGAGATTTAAGTCTGTTAAATGTACTTTATTTTGAATTACTTAAATCAACCATTTAGATCATCTAAACCACTGAAATTCTCAGGAATAGGAGTTCTAGTGGCAGGCAAATGGAGAGGTAACTTTTTTTTTTTTTTTTTTTAATGAAACTATTGCAGTTGTCCCCATTCTCCCCACACCCCTTTGCCCCCTCTTGGAGAGGTAATTTTTTTTTTTCACTGGGCACTTCCAGAAAGGACAGTCCTGGGTGAGTGGTGACAGTATGGGGGGGCTTTGGACAACCAGAGGGCAGCATGATGGCGTTGGGAGGCTGGGCAGGGGGATGACCATGAGGTGGGAGAGGAATGTGTAAGGGAGGTGGGAGGGCCAAAGACAAACTTTGCCTTCTTTGCAATTTTGCCTAGGGCCCTGGTGGTGGCAACCGCCTGTGTGCCACTGAAAATCGTGCCGATGCCTGGCATACTGCATAAATGGAAGCAGGGTACCGCGTGAGTTGAAACATTGGTCACACTATATAAAGTTTGTATATGTGAATCAGTGTAACTCATACCCATGTAACTGGGGGTCTGACTGTATTTGGATTTTTCTGATAAGGCATCATGGGCTAA
This sequence comes from Anoura caudifer, assembly GCA_004027475.1. Classification (NCBI taxonomy): domain Eukaryota; kingdom Metazoa; phylum Chordata; class Mammalia; order Chiroptera; family Phyllostomidae; genus Anoura; species Anoura caudifer. The sequence goes on along the minus strand of PVKU01004605.1, from coordinate 84,959 downwards.
GGAAAAGAACACTGGGCTGAGACTCAGGAGACTTGGTTTCTAGCCCCAGCTGTACCTCTAATTGTAACCTTGGGTAAGTCACTTAACCTTTTTTGCCTCAAGTTAAATCTGTAATTTGTTAAATGGGAGAAACCAAACAAGTTCCTATGTTATACTCCAAAAATCTTGGAAAAATAATATTTAAAATTTTTAAAAGAGAGGAACCATAGTAGATACCAATCAGTATCATTTTATCTGAAGTGTAAGATATGTTAAATTTTATGAATATCTTTGTTTTAGTTAGAATTAAAAGAAGAGAGAGGGATAATTTGTTCTCCCTGAACTATTCCATTTGAAAGCAGGGAGCAGGAAGGCATCCTAGGAAAACTCAGGCAGCAGTTAGGGGCTTGTCTCTGTGACACTGGGAGGAACCCAGTGCCTTTGCACAGACCATGACCATTTGTGCTGAGTTGGGTTCATTGTGAGAATGTCTCTTCACTAAAGCCCTTTTGCCAACAAATAATTTGTTGGTTATGATTAAGTCTCTGGTGTTAATCCCAGATAGGCCTGGCAGGATGCAGGGATAGGAATTAAACAAAATCGAGGGTGTGAATTTAGATTACATTCTTTGTTTAGAAACTAGGGAAGTTACAGAAGGTAGTTTTGAGGATTCCATACTTAGTATTTGCTATAATCGTTAAATGGGTTCAGAGACCATCTCTGAAAGGTTAAAATAGCCCAGGAATGAAAATTGGCCCTCAAAAATAACCAGTAGACTAATAAAATGTAGCATCTAGAATAGAATTTTATAGCATCATTAGTTGTCCACTATGGTTAGGGAGTGTTTGGGGCAAGATAAAGCTTATAGTTAATTTTAGCTATTTTTGATAGTCATCTTCCTAAACATGGTGTTATACTTCCTCAGTTAGTAATAGAGTACCTTAATCAGAATTTAATATTTTTTGTCGATTGGTTATATAGTTGAGTAGTTGTAGTTTATGGGATGTAAACTTAAAAGGATACTCGTCCTGGGAGCTACCAAGGACAATACAGTTCAGAAAATCATTTACTTGTCTCTAATATAAGTCAGTGATGTATAACTGTTGAACCTGCCAGGGCACTATGACATCAATGGCTTTCTGCAAAATGGATTATATAATCAAAAATTGAAGTAGTATCTTCAGTGGTTTTTCTTCATAAGATTATCTTTACTGTAGTCTGTGTTCCTCGACTTGTCATCAACATTGACAGCATTTCCTTTTAATTTTTTTCATTAACATAATGAGCCATATTTATTTCTTGGTCAGTTGTAAGCCATTCTGTTATTCCACTTGAATTGTTCATTTTAAGTGAAGGAGGCATAGCCTTTAATATACAAGCACACTTTTTTGTTTTTTAAATAATAGGTATTTTTTAATCTAGAGCTTGTAAAGTCATTAATAGTGTGAGAAATTTTAGCAAACATAAGGTTGAACAGTAGCTAAACATAAAAAGGTTAAGCAGTTTTAATAAATATTTGAATTAATCAGGAATTAATCCAGGCATATCAAAATAATGAAAACTTTGTTGACACCCACATATTTTATCCATTAAAAAAAATTTAACTCATTTTGCCTTTTGAACTCTGATATTTCTATCTATAGAACAGCCCAGAAAACAGTAGTATCACCTCATATAACCCTCCATTGTTGTTGGATTCTTTACAGTTGTTGAGCTCCCCTCAAAAAAAGCCTTATAATTTTGAGCTATTCTTTTACTTCAGTTAAAAAAAATTAAAACTAGGAAAAAATAATTTTGTTTATTAATGCATAATCTATAAGCAGCAAGTAGGTGCTTTGGGTTGGGTGAAATGTCCTTAAGTATGAATGGTGGTGAGCTGCATGAGCAAAATGGCTAACAGGAATTCAGGGGCAAGTAGGTATCATGGATCAGGGTTGAGTCAGACAGCGTTCAGTGCCAGATGTTTCCTACAAGCATTAGAGCTTGAAGTGGCTAAGGGTTCACACAATCAATCAGTGGGGTTGCAGAGATAGGCAGATGCTCCTCAAGAATGGAATTCCAGAAAGGTGCTTGAAGTGGACTGAATCCTAAAAGCCCAGGGCTGTTATATACTAGCTGCTGTTAGTATGGAAAAAGCATAAGTGATTCTACTACACAACTTAGTCCACTAAGAAACTGTAGACTGAGAAGATGAAAAAAGTTGGGATGATTTGCTGGAGAAAGAATAAGGGATTGAGAGAGAGGTAAGTTTCTGAGAGGAGTCTTACGGATTCGTTCCCTGCAGAAAAGTCATTCTGTTCCTTTTTGGTTTAAAGTCTCAGGCACTGGCAGCAGTAGGGTAGAAGTTGGAAGACAAAGCCAAAATAGATGAGCTGGTCAAGTGTATATGGTTACTGAGGCTGTAGAGAAAAGTAGTTTGTAAAAATTCTGAAATTGGCTCCAGCTTTAGTGTTTTTGTTTTAACTGAGTAACTTATGACTTTGAAAAGTCAAAGCCATCAGAACATAACATGTAGCTCAGTCAACTAAATGTCACATTTTGCTGTTTTAACATGGGCTAGAGAAGAGGGTCTGTATATTTTTTTCCAGAAAAAACCCCTCCCACTCTCTAGATAATGATTCATACATTCTAATTCTAATTAAGTTGTGAACCATCTGCAATGATGTTTGACCTAATGTGATTCGACATGAAAAGAATTTAACCAGCTGCCCTTACTGAATCTTTTATCATGACTCCTGAATGCATGGTAAATTGTTTTTTTGTTTTTATCTTCTTGAGACCTCAGGTTTCTGCAGACCTGTTTTCTCTTCAGAGTTAAATTTTCCAAAGCTTTGCCTTTCGATAGAACAGGTTGGATATCTATATTATATCTAGCTGTTCAGCTGCTTCTGTATTCTGTCCAACTATTAGTTTACGTACTTGAGGGTATGTTTTAGATCAGGGCTAGCACTATGGCCCACCTGCTTTTTGTAAATAAAATTTTACTGGAATACAACCATGCCTATTTGTGTACATAGTGTCTACAGCTGCTTTGCCTTGCAGCAGCAGAGTTGAGAAGTTGTAACAGACATGGTGCCTGGCAAGCTTAAAATTTTTGTTACCTGGCTCTTTAAGAAAAAACTTTGTTGATTACTGTTTTAATCGGTAGTTCTCAGTGTGATCATGAGACCAGCAACCTTAGCATTACCCAGGAACTTGTTAAAAACTTAAATTCTTGTACCTGCCCCAGCCTACAAAAATTCTGGGGGTGGGGCCAGCAATCTGTGTTTAAGAAGCCTTTCACATGACTGATACACATTAAAAGTTTGAGCCCTGGCTGGTGTGGCTCTGTGTTGAGTGCTGGCCTGGAACCAAAAGGTTGACGGTTCAATTCCCAGTCAGGGCTCATGCCTGGGTTGCTGGCCAGGTCCCCATTTGGGAGCGTGTAAGAAGCACTGGACCAATGTATCTCTCCACACTGATGTTTCTCTTCCTTTTTCTTCTCCCTTCCACTCTCTCTAAAAATAAATTTTAAAAAAATCTTTTAAAAAGTTTGAGAAACCTTGTTCTAGAATAATGTTTCTCAAATGTTTATGTAATAGCTTTACTATTTTTTAACCCTGTTTTCCCACCTCACTTTCTAAAAAAATTGAGATAATTTTAAAGTTTATGTCCTCAGAAAAATAAATACAATGAAAACTACATGGTGTTATAAGAGATAACTAGACTCTGTTGTTACTTACCCTGTGCTAAAAATTAGAACTTGTTTGCTGTATTAAACACGTACTGAGTGCCAATGGAGGTTTTCCCCCTTGATTTATTCAGAATAAATAATCACCACTAAGTGACTGAGTGGTGTTTAAAATGTCATGTTGGTGAAATCAAGTAACACCTAAGATCATCCTGTGGACAAATCTCACACTTGAAAAATACTGTCTGGTCATTCATGTGAAAGGAAAGTTGCTTGAACTGTATATACCAAAGCCCCTAAGTAGAAATGACTGGCCAGCAATGCACACCGATGTGTGAAATGAAGTTGTTGAGGAGGCCCTATGGGTCCATCTGGACTTCTCCAGAGAAATTTGCCCCTCAACTCATTTCTTACCTCTCCATTAGTCTTGTGGTGTGGTGGTCAGCAGTTCTGGAGGATTTCACCAACCTCGAATAGCAAGACTGAAAATGCGCCTGGTTATGGGAAAAGCTGCTTAACAAAAATAACTACTGGACTAGAGGCTGGGGTGGGGGAGTGGTTGAGATTTGACGTTATGGACAGGGAATACATGCTTACTAGGAGAACAGCTGGTCCACCTCAGATTCTAGGAAACATGTATTTTGAGAGGTTCCTGTGTTAGAGTTTAATTTGCCTCTTAGTGTTAGAGTGAATACTTCCCCAGACGTGGTCTTCTGTCTGTTTATTGGCTGACGTACTGTAGGGTATTGTAATTGCTCAGGAATAGAATCTCACTTTCAGGAACATTCCCACCTTGCTGAGTTGCTTTAGTTATTTCTTCCTTTTCTTTCCTGAGAGATTATGGACATATTTGTTTCTGTTGTCTTTTGACTCTGCAATAAAGTAGTGACTTAGGTCTCTAATCCTAGAGGAACTGAAAGTCTAGCGGGGAGTGAAGAATTTACTCGGGAAGCTATGAATTCTGTGATACTGATTGTAGGTGTCCAATTTTGAAAAAAAAAGTATTTAAAAAAATACAAAGACAATTAGATACCTATAAAAATGAGCAAATGTTATTTTGTGTATTTTCCCCTACACAGTGTAGGGGACTGTGTAGGGGAACATAAGGGGCCATCTGTAATACTTAATTTGAGAAACATACTTGGTGTGTATTCAACACATTGCTTCTGCTACGTTGTTTCAGTAGTTGTAAGGCTCAGTCTCCTTCATGGTAATCTCTGTTTTTCATTTTAACTTCATCATTGAGTTGTCTGTCTTTTGATATTTTCATTTCTTTTCCCTTTTTATTTCTTTTGGTCATTGGTTTTAGATTAGGGGAGGCTCTGCTTAGCTTTTATAGCTATCATCAGCCAATGAGAACTTGTCTTTTCAACAGATAAATCAGTCAGTTGCTTTTTCTTTGGTTCTTTTCAGCTATTTCTTCATAGCCAGAGGTAGCTTTCACTACTAATTTTGTGTAGAGAAAAGTCCTGCTTGATAGAAAGCACCAAGTATCCAGAGCAGGGGTGTTGCTAGATCACAATTGCAGCTCTGCAAGTAAGTATCAAAATATAAATTTAGCAGGCTGCAGCTTTTTTTTTTAAATCCTCACCTGAGGGCATTTCTTTTTCATTGCTCTTTGAGAGGGTGGAAGGGAGAGAAACACTGATGTGAGAGAGAAACATTGATTGGTTGCCTCCTCTATGCGCCCCATGTGCTGGGGATCCGACCACAACCCAGGTATGTGCCTTGACTGGAAACTGAACCCACAACTTTTAGGTTATGGGACAATGCTCCAACCGTCTGAGCCACACTGGCCAGGGCAGCTTTTTATTGACTCACTTTATGGCGTATGTCCATAAAACACATTCTGTATAATCCACTTCTAGAACCTAACCTCTAGGAAACTACTTACTCATGCTTTTCTAATATATTTCTTAAATCTAAGAGGAGAAATGTGTAGATAGATTTCCTAAAGCGTGTATCCTTCCAGAAATGTGATGGCATTAACCCTTGCCAGTGGCCAAGACTCTGTGCTTGTATAATGAGAGAAGATGTGGTTGTGGCAAGCAATGGAATAGCGTCCTTGGAACATAGCTACTTCAGTATTTCTCTCCTCATGTGTCCATTGCCATTCTGCTAGCTCTGAAAGACCCTACAAGCTCTTTTTCCTCCTACCAAGGCTGTTTGTTAACCAGTCTCATTCCTTACAATATTGTTGTTTGGATTTTCATAGTCAAGTAGACTGATAGATCTGAACAATTATTTTAGCATTATTAATCTCTGGTCATATTTCCAGAACTTGTTCTGGGAATTTCTTCTGCAGGGGGCATTGCATTTTTAAAATGTTGGGCTTGTCATAGAGATTGTGGTGGGGTGCTATTTGTATTGCTTGTAATTTTAAACCTGTAGGACCACATAAAAGAATTAAGAGGGATAGCCTTTCTGAACTGTATAGTTCCCTTAGTTTTGCATTTTTTGGAGAAAGGAAAAGTTGCTATTACTACTTAGTATGCTTATAAGTTCTGTTAGAAAGAAGTGTCTTGCTGTTACATTTGGAAGGGAAAAGGCCGATAACGGATTTTCCCAATGCCATCTTTGGCTGAGTATTCTTTTTCTTTCCGTTCCTTTCCTTATGTAATAAATATATTCCTGAAAATTTGACATATACTGAGTTATATTAAATGTTTCCAAGGCATTGATAATCTTTTTAAGACATGGTAGTGAGTCCTTTATAAATGAATTGTGTACTTTGAATCATATAAACATGCAGTGAATTAAACAGTATATTTATTAATAAGGGAACATGGGCTGATTTTTTAAAAAGTTAATTACAAATGGGTTCTTATAGGTGACTTTTAGGCTGAATTCTAAAGGAACAGCAAAGGTAGGTGGGCTAAGTTAGTGAGAAAATTGGAGGAGGGTGTAAAAGTGATCGAGTTGGTTCTTCAGTGTAATAGTCACTGTGCAGCGGTGGTCACTGGCTTTTACCTTGGTTCCATATGAAGACACAAGGGTTTACTAGTGCCCTGCCCTTTACTAGACTGGAAATTGGTCATGGGTCTTTACATAGTTCCCACCTTATTATGTGGACTCAGTAGCTTATATTGTAAGAAATGGTAATAAGAAGGTAGAACATTTCTCTGCATTTGTGAACTCAAGGGCAAGGAGAAGCTCGAAGCTTTCAGTTATATACCTCTCTTTCTAGCTCTGGCTTTCCTTTCACTGAAGGGGTATGGATTTTATTTTAGAGGGACTGCACTTGTCCTGTCTCAAGCCCGCAGTGATATGTGGCCCCTAACTAGCATACCTGCAGAGAGAGCTTTGGTTGTCAGGCTGGAGGCTATGTCAGGGCTGTCCTCCACTTATAAACTAGGGGTTGCTTCTGTTTGCTTTGTGTACTTTGGGCTTTCTCTCTGTTTTCCCTAAGGTAATTCTGTACAACAAAATAACTATTTAGTTGTTTTTATAAATTGCTTGCCATTAATGCCTGATAATATGCAGTAAAATAAGGGTTCTGCATACCATTATGTATGTCAAATATTACAAACTTTAAGGTTCTTTTGAAATTATAATACTAAACTCAGTTCACTTTTGCTTAGCCTTCACAGTTGTTGATCACATAGCATGGTCATCCACTCACAGCTTAAAAAAATACAGGGAGCATCGGAGAGAATGGGTAAAGTAAAATTTTGATGTTTTTAAAATAGCACCTAATCTGTGAAAGTTGATTTGAATGATTGTTTGTATGGGAGGGAGAAGGTGGGTGGCACTGGAGGGGTGGGGTTGGGTACTGGGAAAATAGCATGCACCATGTGAAATGATGACAGATAGCATCTAGGCTAAGGTTTCAAGTGTCACTATTACAATTTAAGTCTAAGTCAGTTTCAGAAAAGGCAGGACCATAAAATGGCAGTGCTGGGATTTACAGTGGTGCTTATTTTTCCCTCCCAATAGATTGAAGGGGATTTAGAGCATAGCAGTGTTTGAGTATTGTTTGGACAGGAGCCTTCTTTTTGGAGTGTCCATATTCCTTGAGTGGAACTGCCTCAGTACCACCTTAGGCTCTGTTACATTGCCGAAAGACCTCGAGAGGAAAAATATGTATTCCAGTGTTTACTGTATGCCTGTGACTCAAGTGTTCCCAAACACAGGTTATAATTCATGAAACCTAGGAAGGGGTTGAACAAAAAGATGAGAGGTTAAGAGAGTTGTTACTCTAACATGAGTTGCTTTAAATGAAGAACACTGCCTGCTACAGTTCTAAATCAAGTTTCTAATTCTAAAAACTTAGCATTGTAGTTATATACAAAGTCTAGTGAATTATTGTGGAGGTTATAGGGCAGAGAGACATCCATGTGTTTATGGGTAGGACATTTTGTTGTTAATGCAAATAACTTGGCCTAATCTCTGCCCATTATTTTAAAACTTTTTAAAAAAATTTCATTGTAATTGATTTTTAGAGAGAGAAAGGAAGGGTGGGGGAGAGAGAGAGAAATTGACATCAATTTGTTGTTCCACTTATTTACGCATTCATGGTTGATTCTTGTATGTGCCCTTACCAGGGATTGAACCCACAACCTTGATGTATCAGGACAGTGCTCTAACCAACTGAGCTATCCAGCCATAGCTATTTTTTAACTTTTTTTTCTTTTTCTTTTCTTTTTTTCCTTTTTTTTTTTTTTTTTACTTAGTTTACACACTAAGTAAAAAAAAAATCTGGATGAAAGGAAAACCACTTAAGAAATCAGGTTTTATCCACCCCCCAGATGTTCTTGCCCCAACTTTGCTATTCCACTACATGAAACCATTTGTCAAAGCCAAATAGGATTTACTTGCTATTCCCCAAATCTTTCTGCCTCTATAAGCTTTGTCAAAGATATTACTCCAGTCTGGAATACTCTTTTCTTTTTGTTCGTACGGTCTAAGTCCTATCTTTCCTTCAAATTTTGGTTTCTAATTGAAGCCTTTTCTAACCTCTCCAGTCCTTGGTTGTCATTATAGTCTTAGAATTCCTAAGTACTACTATTGGAAACACCCATTTGGCACTTGGATCATGCTACATTGTGTAACTACTTCCTATTTCACTTGAATGTCCTATTTCTCTAGCAAAATCATGGGCTCCTTGAGAGTAGAGAGCTTGTCTTCTCTGCTCCTTTGTTAACCCATCGTCTACCACAGAGGATGTGTTCACACATAGGCTTGATTCTGATTTTGATCCCATTTAGTGTAACAGTGCAATTTTTTTTTTAACTTAGGCTATTTTTTATATGAACGCATGCCCAGAAAACCCAAAGATAAAAAAAATAGAATGAATAAAACAATTCCTTCTATTATAAGATTTGGTTCTTATTTGTTCCCTGTTGATTATAGTTCCTCCCTCCTACCACACTCTTTCTTTTTTCTTTAATGGGCACTGTTTTACGTAGTTTTGAAAAACATGGTTTGGGCCAGAATGTTCACAGAAACCAAAATTACCGATATTTTTATTTAAAACTTTTTTTGTTGGTTTAGCTAAATTATACTTTCATGGCATAAGCCCAAATTTATTAAATACTACATAGACATGGTAATGTAACCAAATTATTTTAAAATGTTAAAGTCTCTTAAATAAAACTTAAAAAATACCAATGAACAGATCCTCAGTTGCTAGTTCCTGTCAGGGTATTTCTGTATCTCAAAGTGTTAGTTTTATTATTTCATTGTTTTAAAAGTTTCTATAATGTATAGGCTGATTTTTGATAGCTCTGTTTATTGTGTTTACTACAGTTATCAAATGTATATAGAACAACCACTTACGTGCTGTGAGAAGGCATTTTAAAGACTCTTCGACATTTATAGAACTGATTTCTTTTAAAGCTCATCAGGGATGTTTGCTAAATTTATATTTGGAATTGTTCATATTTTAGCTGACAGCTGTGTCTTCAGGGCACATATGTCTTAATATTAGATTTAATGTGATTTCTGAAGCAAAAACAGTCGCCCTACTTAATGAAATGTTTGGTAAAACTTCTGTAATTCTTGATTTTATTCTAAGGCCTGGCTTATAATGGTGAGCCATTAGTTTGATGGAGCACTGAAATGATTCTGCTGCTGTGCTACTGAAAAGCTTAGATACTTCTAGTAGGGGTCTCCTAGCTATGGAAGGTATTTTTTTCTTCTACTTAAAAAAATTTATTTCATCTTTAAATTTCTTCGCGTAATTTCGGTACAGATTTTAAATAAAATATTTTTCTTATAAGCCAGGAGGCAAATAGCCTGTAATACAGTATTGCCATTCTCATGTCAGCTTATCATTGTATCATTCTGACATGAGCTCAAGGCCCTCACCGAAGTCTGAAGGAAATAATATGTTTATAAAAAATCATTTTTTAAAATCCCAGTTGGCCCAAGGAACACAACTTTCCAGAGCTCCAGCCTTGAACTTTCACCCATGGTTGGTCATAGTCTTCTTTAGGATTACACACTTACTAACTCAATGTTTAAAAAAACGAAACACCCTGATTTTGTTCACTTTTGTTTTCATATACAAGAATCTTTACAGTCAACATGTACTTCTACATGCTGTATTGAAATTGCTGGCAGAGTCTTTTCTATACAAACTGAACAATCTGGCCCCTTGTTTTATTTGTAAAGGTTCAATGTATCTATGCCTGCCTACTTCAATCTGCAAGGGAGTGTCAGAAAGGCCCCGCATTCGCCGAGCCGTGAGTTATTGCTAACTTTTCAGATGTGTTAATGAATGTGGAACAAAAGCAGTTGTGTTTAAAGAAAAGAGGATCCTCAAAATAACCTTTATTATAGTAGCAGGCTTTAACACTAAATGAATTATTCCAAATTGTGGTGTCAAAAATAACCTACTTTAAGCTAGAAAATAGCCTCTAGAAAACCTATTGTTGAACTGCTCTGAAGCTACCATTTCAGCTGTAAATTACTGTTCTTAAAAATATATATTTCCTGGTTACAAATCAGAATGTTCTTTAAGTCTTTTTAACCAAGTTAAAACAATTTGAACAAAATCTTACCCCACCTAAAAATGATAGTATTTAGTTGACTTTGAGTTAAACTCTTCAAAATAAGACCATGTAAAGGGGGTAAACTTTTAACCTTTTTTGTAATTCACATGTGAAAAACCAAAATCAATTCGAGTAATTAAATTACTTCCTAGAGGAAAGTTTTTGGTGCTCCAGGCATCATGTGAAGGACAGCAGTATTAACAGTCTATTTTGGTACCAGTAGTTCTTGCTTCAGTGATTCACAGTAGGTTTTCATTCAATGATGGCATCAATTTAAGGCTAAAATAAAACACCTCCATTTTTTAGGGCTTTCACTCTACGTAGCATTGTTAAGAGGTTTTTTCCTCCCCTAAAGAGATTCTAAGACAAATAAAAACAAACAAACAACACTATCATCTATATTTTATTATTAGTTAGATTTTTTCCCTTGGAATCTGTAAATTTTTTAGTAGATAGGCTTCATTAGCAGTTTGGATGCTCCTATTGCTTAGGAGTTGTGTTGTGTTACATGAAGACAGAATGAATTTAAATGTATCCAGTTAGGCCATATATAGCACAGGCTACATAAAACTTGGAGATATGGGACCTTTTGAGGCATTACAGTTAACTTTTCATTTAGGCAATGTGCCTTTGTTTGACTGGTGTGTAAGTCCTTCTTCCAGGTTTGTACGCTCTTAAACACGTTTATTCTACCCTCTCTAACTCCTCCCAGCAGCAAAAGGGAGACACTTCAGCTGGAACAAAATAGTGGAAGAAATGTCGTCTGGGGTTCAGTGGGGATTCGCAGTGTGTATGCAATGTTTGCAAGATTACTTTTTATGTTTTTTAATTAATGTAAATAAATAAATCAATGCTTAGTGTCAAGTAGGGAACGTGTACCAGTAGAGCTCTCCTAGTGGGTCTGCTGCAAGCCGCTTAACCTCTCCAGGCCACAGTTTCCTCATCTGCAATGTGAAGGAGTTGGACTCAGTAGTCATTAAGGTCCATTCCTGCTCTTAAGTCCTATGCTTTTCTGAATTACTTTGTTTAACAGAATGAATGCATTGCTTTCCCACTTTGACTATTTGAATTACATGTGCAGTACACCTACTGCAACTGCATGTTGTCTAAAATAGTTTTTCTATAAGATATCACATAAAGAACTAATCCCTCTTGAACTGATTTATAAATGTGTGTGTGTATAGCCACACATTAAAAGCTAGTGATAGTAGGGCTTTCAGAAAATAAACATTTTTCAGTTGTCTAACCTTGAATGTTACTAATTTTCCTATATTACAGGAGATACTACTCGTCAGCGAATCAAATTCAGTGATGACAGAGTGTGCAAGAGTCACCTTCTCAACTGTTGCCCCCATGATGTCCTCTCTGGGACTGTACGTATTTATTAAATCTATTATTTGATTATTGGTATGCTATAAAAATGAACTACTTGGTAAAAAGTCTTAATTCCCTGTCAAATAAGTATGCAGTGTTTTTTTTTAAACACTGCTGTTAGAGGAGAGGTTTGTATCCTTTATTTATTTATTTATTCATTTATTTGTTTGTTTATGTGATTTTGATCTGCAATAATGGGATTCCTGATAAAATTAATTGCTGTGCTTTGCTTTATTTTTTTCCCATTCCTCAGCAGTTTTTAAACAAGCATTTCTTACTTGGAATATAGACACAGTTATTAAATAGCAGTTGCACTTTTAGCTCAGAAATAATACAAATGACATAAATAAGTTTTCTTTACTGTTGAGCAGAGCAGACTTTTATACAAAACATACATTTCTCTTAGAATTTGTGCACATTTGTAGTGCGGAAATCATTGTGGGGAAAATATATTAGTAAATACTTAAATTCACACAGCTCAATTCGCAAGTACTGTTGTCACTTAAAATCCATTTATATTACTGACTGCTAATGTAAAACTCACTTAATTTAGATTCTATGTATAATGATGTTGGGTAATTTTAGAGTGTTATCATTTTACTTGGGAAGATAATCCACATGATGATGGACCTATGTAAGTGAAACAAAGATTCAGTTCTCTTTGGTTTGCATTTGTTTGAAATGATCACATACTGCAAGAGGTTCATTAACTGGCTGCATCTGATGGTGGAGGAGGACTAGTGGGGGCTAAATATTTACTTGATTTCTGACTTTGATTTTCAGAGGTAATGTGTTCCCTTACTTACAGATGTCTGAATGAGTGGTTTCTTTTTTTTCCTCCTCCTCCTCCTCATCCTTCAAATTTAATCTCCATTGTGTTTTTTTCCACTACCATTTAGTCCCCTTAGAGTGGTTTCTTCTTGACAGGAAGAGTTAAATCCTCAAACAGATAGGTGTCAAGACATATAAAATAGAAAACACCTCTTTTTCTAGTAGGAAAGATTGTTGAAACTATATTATGTTAAAATTAAAAAAGTCTATAATAAAATACACATATATAATTCTATATTTTCTTGAAAATTTTTCCTTTCATATTTTCAGGGAGAGGAGGAAAGAAACATCAATTAGTTGCCTCTTTTTTTTTTTTTTTTTTTAAGATTTTATTTATTTATTTTTAGAGAGAGAGGAAGGTAAGGGAGAAAGAGAGGGAGAGAAACATCAGTGTGGTTGCCTTTCACATATGCCCCTTACTGGGGGCCTGGCTTGCAACCCAGGCATATGATCTGGCTGGGAATTGAACTGCTGACCCTTTGGTTCTCATGCCAGCACTCAATCCACTGAGCCATACCAGCCAGGGCAATTGGTTTTCTCTCTTACATACCCCTACTGGGAATGGAACCTGCAACCTAGGCATGTGCCCTGACCAGGAATTGAACCTGTGACCTTTCAGTTTATGGGATGACACTCTAACCAACTGAGCCACAGTGGCCAGGGCTGTATGTAATTTTTTTTTTTTTTAATTATTTATTTTTAGAGAGAGGGGGAGGGAGGGAGAAAGAGAGGGAGAGAAACTTCAATGTGTGGTTGCCAGTCACATGCGCCCTACTGGGGACCCGGCCCGCAACCCAGGCATGTGCCCTGACTGGGAATCAAACCCGTGACCCCTTGGTTTGCAGCTCGCGCTCAATCCACTGAGCTACACCAGCCAAGGCTGTATGTAATTTTTTAAAAGTGTAGTACCAGAAGGAAAGAAATCCACTTTCTGAGCACTTGAATTGGTACAATGAAAGATAATTAACCCTCCTCTTTACTCTTTAGTTTCCATAATTGATTTTCTACTATATAATTGAAACCTGTAAAATCTATAATTATCTAACATACTTTGGTTCTCCCTATTTTCTATTAAGTTTAACAGTTACAGTCATTTTATTTACTGGCTAAATTATCACTTCAACTAAATTTTGAGAACAGAATTAACAGCATAATTTAGGTTTTTGTTTTTAAAAAAATACTTAAAACCAACCTTAGGAAGACTTGAACATATTGTATTAATCAGGTATGACATTAATAGAAATGTGACATCACAGTTGTGCTTTACATTTTCATGGTGCGTGTAATGTAGTAATGCTCATGTATTTCTTAAAACAATTCTGTAAGGTATATGATCTGTAATTAGTTTTAATGGTGGTGACTTATGCAAAATCATTCAGTTCTGTTGATTTAAAGTAAAACTGGGACCAAGCCTGAATTTTCTGAGGCATAGTATTATTCAACATATTTTCTGACTTACAGGGAATATTCTTCACCCTGTTAAATAAAAATGATGGCTGGTTGGTCTTGGACGTTGCTCGTAAAATTCTTGCTGTGGGATTTATAAGATTCACAGTTTTAAAATTTTAGCATCTCTGAAATACACACCTTACATTGTTGATAGAAAAATACTATCTTGATTGACACCATTTTCCTCATGACAGAGAATTTCATGATGAGGCTTAAGATTGATCCTGTGGATTACAGGAAAACCAGTGATTAAGGAGAACCCTTCTAAAGGCACTTGGCCAGGGAAACTGTGGGCGAGAAATACGTTCCTTTCATCAGTCTAGTAGAGAAGAGATTGTTATATGTAAGGATGCAGTTTAGAAGTTGTGAAGCTCTTTCAGAATTTAAACATTTTTATGACTGGCTATATAGGACTTTGTGAAATTCCAGGGTTGTCATAGATTAGTGTCCTTGAGAACTTAAAACCATCCATAGCGTGACTTTCTTATCACCTTTATTACTGAAGGGGGCTATTTATCTTACGTGCAAGTGGCTTGTAATTATAAAGCTATGCCTTCTTTAACATCCAGTCTCTATAGAACAAATGCTTTTTTTTTGGCACAATTAGTATCTCTTTGTCTTGAAGATGTTTATATTTTTTTCTTTTACATATTAAAGGATAAAAAGAACTGGAATATAACTGTTGATTTTATAATGTGTTTTCTTTATTGTATAACTAAAGGTTGCCCTTTAGTTTTCGTGACTTTGTTCCTTAAATCTGTCATTTCCAGCAGAATATGATTCACCAATATTCTGTGTTACTTAATAGAATACATAGAAATGTATTCTCTGGCTTTATTCATTATAAGTGGTTGAACTTTATATCAAGCACTGGGAGATGGAGAGTATGATTTCTAAAAATGTACTCACTGACATTTAGTATGGAATATTTTTGGAATTAAGTTTGATGAAAATGCTCGTATAACATTTTACCTTTTATTAATCTGGTATTCTGTTATAACTAATTCTTTAGCTAATAAATTATTCAGAGGAGGAAAAATGTAGCTCAAAGGATCAAAATAAGTGTATGTAAATATGTATCTTTGGATTATGATTTTTATAATCATGAATATTTTTTGTAACTTAGGAAGTTACTGTTTTTCAAAGGTTTGAGTTGTTTCCCTGTTCATTCAGAATATTCTTTTTAGTTCTTCCCCTTGTCACACTTGGTTTCTTCCTGTTCTATTCATCCCCTTTCAGATTTAGGCGAAACAAAAACAGCTCTTGTTTGTGTTTTGCCTAAAGCAGAGTTGTCCTCCTCCTATCCTCTAACACATTATTTCCGGCACGTATCTTCCCTGAGGAAAGACAAGTATAATAAAGTGCTTAAAAATCTTTCCATCTGGTTCCTAGTGATCTAGGGAAAAGATATGTAATAGTAATAATTTATAGAAGGCTTTAAAGCAGAGAGATCTACAGAGACGGAAGCGTATGCTCTCATAAAGTGCCTGTCCTAAGTTCAGAAACGGCCACTGCTAATTTTATTGTAGCCACCATCAGAGTATAATTCAAGCGTCGACAGGTCAGCATGTCTTCTTGCTGACCTGTGAGGTCATCATCATTTCGTAGATGGGAAAATTTAAGGCTTAGAGAAATGGTGCTGGCCACGTGTCTCATAGTTATACTGAGTCACATGTATATTATACTACAGAGGAACCTCAGAGTAATTTAAATCTAAATACTTAAAAAAATGTTTTTTGTTATTTTTTTAGATAACACAGTTACCTAGTATAGTGACTTTTAAATGTTTCTGAAATGTCTTGGAGGCATTGCATATCTTAAGGACATGGGGGTAGGCCAGTTTTTCTATTTCAACTAGAATTTTTCACATTTTAAATACAGAAAATTTCCATGAAATTTTGCTTTAATAAAGAGATTCTGCTTAGGAATAGAATTTAAATTAAAGAAATACTGAGAAATACTTAGGGACAGGGCCAAAGTAGAAATTTTATTTGCCTTTTTGAAGTGATTGGCTGAGATGTTATTGTCAAAAATTCTGACTGAGTTGACTTTATGGTGCCCCAATAGGTTCTAGGTTTTATCCGAACTGCAATTTTTACTAATTGAAACTCCTTTATTGCTTCTCTAACTCTTTCTTTTAAGGCCTGGTCTAAAATCAGTTACTTGGGTGCATACAAACCTGAACTTTAAAACTGCTGAAGCCTCTTTGATAGTACATATGTAAAAGAGCCATGAAAGTGTGGAGAAGCAGAGTAAATGATAAGAAGTAAACCTGCACCAAATTTTCTCAACCAGCCACTAGAATGTAAGTTTTGTTACAAGGGCAGGGACACTGTTCTGTTCCCCAGTGCTGTATCCCCAGCATCTAGAACAGTGTTCCCTCCGTTGTGTTGAATGAATAATTGATCTGCCCAAAAGTACAATGCTAAATAAATAAACCTGTTTCAAAACTAACTTTGGTTTTAATAATTGTTAGTGGGAAATGTGTTTCCTTTTAACAGATATGGAGCTGGAGAGTGCCTCGGTTTTATTGAGTTGCTTATCAATATATGACAGCAGTGGTTTCATATACAGATACAAAGAAATTAGTCTGTAGATCAGGGGTGTCAGACCCATTTCCACCAGGGGCCATATCAGCCTCAAGGTTGCCTTCAAAGTGCTGAATGTAGAGCTCCTTTCCCCTAGTTAAGGAGTAGTTACATTTATACAGTCCTAAAATTACATTTGGCCCTTTGAAGACAACTGCGAGGCTGATGTGGGCCCCCCTCCGGTGAAAATGAGTTTGACACCCCTGCCGTAGATGTTTTAAACTTTATCTCTTCCTCAGAAATGGTTTGTTTTTAGCTATTTTTTAAAAAGATTTATTTATCTTTTAAGAGAGGGGAGGGGAGGGAGAAAGAGAGGGAGGGAAATATTGATGTGCTAGAGGTACATCCATCAGTTGTTGACTCTTGCATGCCCCTAACAGGGAGCTTGATCTACAACCCAGGCATGTGTCCTGACTGGGAATCGAACTTGTCATCTTTGGGTTTGCAGACCAACACTGAGTCCACTGAGCTACACTAGCTAGGACTGTTGTGGGCTCTGTTTTAACAAGTGTTTTTAGCATTGGCCCAGATTGCTGGCATTTTTAAGATTTATATCGCAGTCAATTTGTAGAGTTTCTCAATTAGCAAAATACCAGTTAACATAGGTTTTATAAGATTTGGGTTTTGAAGTATATTTTGTCCCCCCCCTTTTTTTTTAAGATTTTATTTATTTATCTTTTAGAGGGGAAGAGAAGGAGAGAGGGAAACATCAATGTGTGGTTGCCTCTCGTGTGCCCCCTGCTGGGAACTGGCCTGTAACCCAGGCATGTGCCCTAGACTGGGAATCGAACCTCGATCCTTTGGTTTGTAGGCCTGCGCTCAATCCACTGAGCTACACCAGCAAGGGCTATTATGTCCTTTTAATTAAGCAGATTTACATTTTATTCTTCTCAGTCTATTACAAAAATAAGTATTTCTTTAACAAGCATTTCTAGAGACTTCCTAAACCCAAATCATATTTGGGGCCTAGGAAGTCAGAGGCACGTTAAAGGTTTCCTATTAAAACTACTGTTAAACTTGAAAAACCAAGTCTTGGATGTAATTTGGAGCATTCTTGGCAAATTGGTACATTAATGCCCTGAACTGTTCAGTTTGGGATATAGTGCTCTGGGTGAAATAACCTTTTTCTGTTGTCTCGAATAGTCTGTTTTTTAAAAGATTTTGCTTATTTATTGTTAGAGGGAAAAGGAGGGAGAAAGAGAGGGAGAGAAACATCGATGTGCTTTAATCAGTTGTCTCTCACACGCCCCCAACTGGGGGACCTGGCTGGCAACCCAGGCATGTGCCCTGAGCGGTAATGGAACTGGCAACCTTTTGGTTTGTGGGACGGCACACAGTTCACTGAGTCATACCAGTTAGGGTGGTGATTATTGTTTTAAAAATTACCCAGAGACTATATATTCTAGAATCTTGTATGTTTCCAGTAGAGGTTGGTCAGCATCTATGAGTAAAAGTAGTATTGTATGATGAACTTCATGTACCCACACACCAAGTTCAGTAAATATTTTACACATAGCTACCTCATTTCATTTATAATCATTTAGTGTCCTTTTCATCCTTTTGTTAGGCTTTAGAAACAGATCTTAAACCTTGGATCTATTATTTCGGATGACGCTTGAAATAATATAAAGTAGCAAAGACCAATTATTCTCAAGCAGGTACAGTGAGCTCTGGAAGTCATTGTTGAAGCTTGGTTAATAACATATTTCACTGTCACATTAGTTTTTATGACTCTCAGTAAGTGCTTATTACCTGAGAACCAGGAACCATCTTCTTAGTAGTCCCTGAGCTCTTCAGATGTTTTTTTAGAGAGATGTACAGTTTTTTAAACTGCATTTTAACAAGTCTGAGAAAACTAGTATGTACTCTGAGGCTATTCATTGAAAAAGAGACGGTGGAGTTATGAATGCATCATTTGGAGGATGTAGACACTGACCACAGAGAAGAGCAAACACATGGTAATAAATGAACACTTGGAAAAAAATTTTATTGTACAGGTGATTGACCACAGACATCAAGGAAAATCACAGATTCTCTGTAACTGGAAACGAGGTCATTTGGTCTCATCTGATGTGCAAGTGGCGAGACCAAATGACCTCGTACAGTCCTCTCTAGTTTGATGATTCTTACTCATTAAGGGAACTTTTAAAAGCATTTGGTGGTTTACTTTGACCTGTATAGAATAGTACATCTTGAATATATATCATCCCATAGACTTTTTTAGGATTCTAGGATGAAAATTACACACACACACACTTGGATAATATAATTTGTAAATTTTCCAAATTTAGGTAGGCTTTTGTCTTTCTCCTTTATGATATTTAGTTTAATAATGCTTGTAGTTAGTGATACTTAAGCATACTGGAATTACTTGTATTTTGCTGTGCATGGTGCACTTCTGTGTACCATGTAATCGTTATACATGGCAAAATATGGTAAGCTCAGGAAGAAAAGGGGGAGCGAGATATGTTAGTTTAATGAGGGTTGAATGGAGAAAGTAAAGTGAATTCACAGTAAAAATTAACAAAAAATTGCCCCTCAAGAACTGATTTAGCCCTGGCAAGGTAGCTCAGTTGGTTAGAGTGTTGTCCTGATATGCCAAGGTTGCAAGTTCAATCCCCAGTCAGAGTGCGTACAGAAATCAACCAATGAGTGCATAAATAAGTGGAACAACAAATTGAGGTCTCTCTCTGTCTCTGTCTCTGAAATCAATACAATTTTTTTTTTAGTGATTTTTTTTTTCCATCTCTCTGGGACTGATGCTGATTGCTGCCATCAGCATGCATCCTTTCATTCATTCACTGAGGACCTGTGTGCCGCCTGCTGTGCTAGGAATACAGAAATGGACGCAGGTTTCTTCTGCTTTAGTGGTGGGAGCATACATGCTAATGTGGGAGATACGCAACCAAGTGTGAAAGGAAATAATGTGATTTTAGTTATGACAAAAAAGCACGGCTGGGTAATGTGTATAGTCTGGGGCAGTGGGCAAGCAGCTGCTTTGGCACAGTGGTTGGAGAACATTTTGATGAAATGATATTTAAAGAGATTTAAATGTTAAGAAAAGAAGCCAGTCATTCTTGAGTTGGAATGAACTACCATATGTTGGTTCCACACAGAATGGTGGTTTCCTATCATATGTATGATCAAAAATCTAAAATCCTTGTTCTACCAGTCTACCTCTCCCTTGAGTGAATAAATCAGTTTGGTCCTCTCTTTCATCCAGACTGATTTATTCCTTGTTGTTTCACTACTTCCCTTTCCAGCATGCCCTGCATTTTTCCCTGCCCTTTTACCTCTGCCCCCTTTCTCCTCTACAGATTTAAATTCTGCCTGGCTTACTATACATAATTGCCTGAGCCTTTAGCAGTTTAGCCTCTGAATCCCGGTGTAGCACCTGTTTTTCATACTAGTGAATAGGCACTTGCTACTTTATCTTGTTTATGCATTCCCCCCTACCCCGCCCCTTAATTAGATGGTATGATCTTAGCAAGGTGAGGCCTTTTATTTTAAATTTATGTAGATATCTTTGCATATCTAGGGTTTGAAATGAATAACAAAAGTATTCCCTGCCATATTCTTTTTTTCTATTTTGTTAGTTCTATTTTATTCATTAGATTCCACATATAAGTGAAATCATATGGTACTTGTCTTTCTCTCACTGACTTCAGTTAGCATAATAATCTTCAGGTACATCCATGCTGTCACAAAAGGTAAAATTTCCTTCTTTTTTTTATAGCCAAGTAGTATTTCATTGTATAAATGTACCACAGCATTTCTGTCCACATGTCTACTGATGGACACTTGGGCTGCTTCCAGATCTTGGCTATTGTAAATAACACTGCAATGAATATAGGGGTGTGTGTATATTCTTTCAAATTAGTGTTTTCCGATTTCTTGAGATATATTACGAGAAGTGGAATCACTAGATCAAAAGGCACATCCATTTTTAATTTTTTGAGGAAACTCCATACTGTTTTGCACAGTGGCTGCACAAGTCTGCATTCCACCAACAGTGCACAAGGTTTCCTGCTATATTTAAAATATATGTGTATGTGTATATGTATACATGTATATATATTTTAAAGGGAGTTTGTTCTTTTTTTTAAAGATTTTATTTATTTATTTTTAGAGAGGGGAAGGAAGGAGAAAGAGGGGGGGAGAAACATCAATGTGTGGTTGCCTCTCACGTACCCCCTACTGGGGACCTGGCCCACAAGCCAGGCATGTGCTCTGGCTGGGAATGAAACTGTTGATCCTTTGGTTCTCAGGCCAGCACTCAATCCACTGAGCCACACCAGCCAGGGCAAGATTTTATTTACTTTTTGGGAGAGGTGAAAAGAGAGAAGGAGGACGAGAAACATCAGTGTATGAGGGATACATCAGTTGGTTGCCTCTTACATGCCCCCAACCTGGGACCTGGCCCACAACCCAGGCTTGTGCCCTGACTGGGAATTGAACCAGTAACCTTTCAGTTTACAGGTTGGCATTCAATCCACTGAGCCACACCAGTCAGAGTTATATTTAAAAAGTATTAATAAAATGTAGAACAGCTTTATTTTTCCTTGTCCGACCGGGGAAGAATGGAGATAAGGTTGGAACATGCTCCTGGAAATGGGAGTTAAAAATTTGGGAAGTAGTAGAAAAGCAGGAATTATTCTCTGTATGCATAGTCTGCCCAGTTGTCTTCACCCATCATTTAATTTTTATTTTATTTTATTTAGACAGTAGTGGCATAACTGAAACTTATACCCAGGTTTTGTTATTTCGAGGCTTTTTTCATACTGTAGTAAGCTTTCTCTTATACTAGGTTTTGAAGCAGGCACTGAACCTGGATGGAAGAGAGATTATATAAATATGAGGAAGGAAGAAAGTGAAAGTTCAAGAAATGAAGATCGGAGTGTAGAGATGATTTGTGATTTAGAGAATAGCATTGGCATTGGAATGGTTTATGGATGCATTCAGATGCTGGGCCAGGGGTTGGTATTTCCTGTCCTCTGTTTAATGCTGTCATGGTTTTTCCACCTTTCCTCCAGCTGGTGTGTATTCCTTGTAGTACTTCGCTAATATTACTATCTATTTTTATATTTCTTGCTCTTTAGGGTGTACCTAGATTAGTAGTTATCATATTTTGATGTCTTTCACCTTACTCTTTTACTTGAGGCTTTTAAAATAATGAAAGAAAATGTTAATAAAAAGACAAATGGGAAGACTTATTATTTTAAACAACTAGGGAGTATAAATAAATAAGTGGAAGAATTAAAGCCAGGTTAGATGAAAAGAGAGCTATTGCTCTGATGAAGATGGTTTAAAAAAATGTTAAATATAATTACCAAGGAGCATGGGGTTTGTTTTAAAATCTTAAGAATGATGAAAGTTGTTATTTACATTATTAAGAAATTTCACAGAAATTTCATTCTTCTTTACCTTCTCCCACATTACTGCATCTTGCCATGTATAATGTGTACTTTTTTGCTCAAATTTTTGAGGGGAAAATAAGGATGTGCTTTATACATGGGTTAGTACTAACTCCCATTATACATGGGAATTTGCACCAAAGCATGTGTGCACATTATGCACAGCAGCGCATTATACACAGCGAAATATGGTAAATTTTTCTTTGGTGGTGCCCTGTGATCTTTCAGGTGATGGTGTTTTTTAGAAATAGTCTTCAGTATCTCCTTTATCAATTAATATATTGACCCATGGAGGTCAGAGTTGGGGGCTACTATGTGATTTGTTAATGAGGGTCTCCTAGAAAAATACTTGAGCTATATCTCCAAGGAGGAATATGTAAAATCAAATTCAACATGTTCAAAACAAAACATTTTACTTTACAGGCCAACTCTCTCATTTGATTTAATCAGTTCTGTTAGTGGCATAGTTGTTTGGTCGTGTTTGAAATACTTGAAACCTTGATAAAGACTCTCTTTCCTTTTCTATTTGACCCTGTGGCTTTATTTCTGGTTTGTTATAATAACCTCTCCTGCCCTTGCTCTCTTTCTTCTTGTCAGTCTGTCCAGTAGTGTGGTGTTAATGCTTCTAAAACACAGATTATATCATGTCATAAAATTTATGTCATTTTTGTTGGAGTAGGCAAGCATTCTGTGCATGTTGACTCAAATTCCAGGTCTTCCACAATCTAGTCCGAGTGTGTAATGTGATCCATGCAGCAGTCCTGCAGTGCCTGAGAAGAGATGTTCAGAGAGATTAGTGTTTCTGAGTTGAACTGATAGTAAGAAGTAAAGGTTCTTTTCCCTTTGACTTACTTCACTTAGCGTAATACTCCATCCATGTTGCAAATGGCAGTATTTCATGTTATATGACTGAGTAGTACAGTATTTCATTGTATTTATGTACCACATCTGTTTTTAAGAAACATATTTATTTTTATTGTTGCGCAATTATAGTTGTCCCCATTTTCTCCCCACTACTCTCCCCCACCCTCCCCTATATTTATTCAGTCTTTTTTATTCAATCATCCATTGAAGGGCACTTAGGTTGTTTCCATGGCTTGGCCACTGTGAATAATGCTGCAGTGAACATAGGGATACATATATATTTATAAATAAGTGTTTTGAAATTTTTCAAGTAGGTACCCAGAAGAGGTATTGCTGGGTCATATGGTAGTTCTACTCTTAATTTTTTGAGGCACCTCCATACTGTTTTTCTTAGTGGCTGCACCAATTTACATTCTCACTGGCAGTGTACGAGGGTTCTGTTATTTTTCACATCCTCTCCAACACTTATATCTTGTCTTAATAATAGCCATTCTAACAGGTATTAGGTAGTGTCTCAGTGTGGTCTGGGTTTGCATTTCCCCTATAATTAGTTATGTTGAGCATCTTTTCATATATCTGTTGACCATTTCTGTGTCTTTGGAAAAATGATCTATTCAGGCCCTCTGCCCATTTTTTAATCAGAATGTTTGTTTGTTGTTGAGTTGTATGAGTTCTTTATATATTTTGGATATTAGCTCCCCGTCGGGCGTATTGTTTCCAAGTGTCTTCTCTCATTTGGTTGGTTGCCTTTTTATTTTGTTGATGGTTTCTTTTTCTGTGTACAGGCTTTTTGGTTTGATGTAGTCCCATGCATTTATTTTTTATTTTTTTGAAGTGAAATAAGTCAGATGGAAAAGGATAAAAGCAACAAATGAACAAACAAAAAAACCCTAGTAGATAAAGACAACAGAATGATGGTTGCCAGAGGGGAAGGGATGCAGGGGGAGGACAAGGAGGGCAAAGGAGGGCAAAGGGGGTCAAATACAAGGCGACCGAAGGAGAATGGACTTTGGGTGGTGCGCACACAATAGAGTGTCCAGATGTTGTATTACAAAGTTGTACACCAAAATTTATATAATGTTAGTAACCAGTGTCACCCTAATTTAATATTTAAAAGATTAGAGGTAAAGGAAGGTTTTCTGAGTTGGTCAGCTCCCAGTCTGTTTATTAGGCAGTATAGTCTTCAAGTATAAGAGGATAAAGTGTAAACCATGAGTGTTTCCCATTAACATAGCCCCTTTCCAGGCCTAAACTTTGTCTGTTTCACTGTGGTGTGCAATTGCAGGTGTGCGTTGTGTGTTGAAACAAATGGCATTACATTGTTTGAACTTTCTCATTTGTCTTAGAGAAGTTTCTGTATTGTTGGTCTATTTTTTAAATGCCTGCATAATATTTCATAGTATGGTTGTTTCCTAAATTGTTTATCCAGTGACTATTAGTATGTTGTTGATTTGTGTTTGTTTTTGTTGTACAGTGTGGTAATAAAATCCTTGTGTGTGCATTTGTAACTGTTAATTAGGTTTAATGTCTTTTTTTTAATTGTTAATATAAATTCCTTGATATAAGAATTGTATTTTCATTGTTTTATAATTCCCTTTAGGATTTAGCTTATAGAACTGAGCAAATGTAGTAACATAAAACAAGAATATTTGCAAATCATTGGAGCTGTTAGTATGTCTGGTTTCTACCACTGGTATATTCATTGACGTTACTGCCATTAGTTTACACCTGGCAGTACACTCCAACATGCAAGGCAACCGTTTGATTCGCTCTGCTGAAATATTACTTGTTGATTTTGGTGTATAATTTTCACATGCCTCTGTTCCTGTTACTTCACTCTTTTCCTCCAAAATCAAGTGGCTTTATTGCCTTTCTGATTGTAAGAATAATACATGCTCAGTGCATTTAATTTAACCAATATCAAAAAGTTTATACAAACAAACACCACAGCAGTATCTGTATCCGAATTTACAAAAATGGCATTTTGCCCTGGCCAGGTAGCTCAGTTGGTTGGAGTACTGTCCCCGTACACCAAAGGCCCGCGGGTTTGATTCCCCATCAGGGCACATATCTAGGTTGCGGGTTCAATCCCCATTTGGGGCAAGTACTAGAGGCAGCCGATTTATGTGTCTCTCTCACCCCTCCCTCCCTCCCTCCCTCCCTCCCCCTCTCTCTCTCTGTCTCTCTGTCTCTCTCTCTCTCTGTATCTCTCTGTCTCTCTGTCTCTCCCTCCCCTCCCCTCCCCTCCTCTCACCCTCCCTTTTCCTCCCTCCCTGTGTTTCTCCTTCCATTATTCCCTCCATTTCCCTCTTTCTAAAATCAGTGAACATACTCTCTGGTGAGGAATTTTTTTAATGCATTTTTATTATGTCTGTCTTGGCCATTTTTTCTCCACTTAGTATCAAGAACGTTTTTCTAATGGCTCTAATGTGTCATATGGCTGTTTTATAATTCAGTTAGTCAGACCCCTGTTGCTGGACTCTTAAAATGTTTAAGAGTTCAGTACAGAACTGAATTTATCCAATTAAAAACAGTCAAACCTTGCTTCATGATCATCTTGGTTCGCAAACAGTTCAGTCCTCGATCAAGTTATTCACAAAAAAAAGTCTTGGTTGTCAAACAAAATTTCTGTTCTCAACCCAACGACCCTTTCATGCTGACACCTGTATTTTTCTAAAGGGAAGAAAGTGATTCGGTTTCTCAAAACAGCCTCTGGGACAAAGTAGTTTGAGAACCGAGGTTCCGCTGTAGGCATTTTTTCCCATTTACAGTCTAAAGATTTGAATGTCTGTTAATTAAAATATCAAGAACAAACTTACAGAAAAACCTAATTATAAAATAAATTTGTTAAATTTTAAAATACAAAACTCTTCATGTGGCTTTTGTCACAAAGTCATTTTAAGTGAAAATAACTAAGTATTTTGTTTGATTAGTTTGAAGCTCACTCATTTCAAAAGAGAAGCTGCAGCAGCAAACATCCGTGCTCTTAGTGTTCAAAGTGCTACTGCACACGAAGTCGGTTGACTTTTAATAAGATGGCTGGTTTCAGGGACCGTTAACATAGGCATGCTCTCCCTTTACTCACTTGTATGATGAATGGTAGGTAATTTTGGGGTTTTATCTTGGCTTGCTTGTTTTTTATTAAAATACTTCTGTGCATGCCACAATGCCACAGTAGATGCTTAGTCGCCATGGAATGGGCAGGGTAAAGTAAGTATTAGCTAGGCCCTTTCTTCTAGGGCTTTGGCCCCAAAACTTATGGTTACTCTAGGCTAGACCGTAAAGTTACAGGTGCTCATGGCCCAGAATAGTGAAAAGCCCAAGTAGTCTACTTCCTGGCGGGAAGGAACACTTAGGAAACAAGAGAGGAGTAGTGGGAATCACTTAGGATGCAGAGTAATCCACTTGTCCTGGGGTGCATCCTGACTACCCTTGCTTGTTAAGCCCAGAGCCAAACCTTCATCTCTGCCCTCTTTTCCCAGATTGGTTCATTCAACAAATATTAAATATTCCTGTATAATAGGCACAGGTATATAGTACATAAAACAAAAAATTCTTGTCCTTGTGGAGCTCACATTCTAGTGAGCTAATAATCTTTTCCCCTTCTATATAAATCTTTACCCTTCCAAGGCATACATTCCCTTTAACTCTACTCCTCCCACCTAAACTTTACCCATACTACAGTGGTATAATTTTGTGCCTTTTTGGTGTTCATTTTGTTCCTGACCAACATAGCTGCGTTTCTTCCTTTGGTTGGTTCTGTGATGTAACTTTAAAGAGAGCATGGGTAGAAACCTAGCATTCCTGCCAAAGGGTAGTATGAGTAGGGACTAGATTTTTAGATTATACCCAATGAAGCAAGATATATATGTTACTTTGAAGTTTTTGATGAGAACAAATTGGAAATACAGTTAATCAGAGAATAAAGAGAAGGGAGATCACTGTGTAGAGCTCTTTTAGACCTTGGAGGGGTGATTGTTACCTAAAGGTCTTAAAAGATAAGTTAGCAGTGAAATAAATTGGAGTTAGCATCATATAGTGGCAGAGGTATTTGTTAGATTAGAAATCAGTCTACCAGATTTCCTAATAAGTACACAGTACATTAAAAAACCCTGGGAACCTTTTATAATTCAGTCTTTAGGGATGGTAGGGCTTGGGCCTTTCTTTAAAAGCTTTCATCAGTATTACTTAAAAGGTCCCTAGATCCAGGTTGAGAATCACTGTACTGGATCAAAAGGTATTTCCAACTGTGACATCTTAACCTTTTATCAAATAAGCATCACTTCCCATGAACAGACTACAACTATGGAAATACTACATACAAATGCTTAGGGAGTTGTTGGAGTGATTAATGTTAAGATATAAATTAAAAACCCAATTGGTCGTTGTAGCAAAGACATTAACAACTGTCTTTTGCAGTTAACATTTTTCATTCCAGTCTTATTTTCCTGCATTTTTAAAAGAATATTAAAGTTTTTTTCTATAGCCTTTTCTCAGTAATTGTTGCTTAATAAGAAGCTTTGACTTTCCACATGACTGTAGAAAGTTTCAGTTGCTGTTCGTTGTTACTGGAAAACTCCTTGATTTCTTAACCCACAGACTAATGAATGAGAGTAAGCCATACGGCCCGGAAAAACACCGCATGCTCAGCAACACAGTGATACTGTAGAGCCGTTACTGTGATGAGGACTTCTTTAATAGTGGTGAATATTCCTTATAACTTCCCAAAGGATGATTTCGAGAACACTGTTTTCTTATGTTTTCCCTTTTGGTCCTTTACATAATCAGGAACTGAGATAATACAGTTTTATAGAGACAGTTTTATTTATGTAGTCATGAAACCTCAGAGTTGGAAGAATGAAAGCTACCTGATGGTTGAATTCTTTCCTCAATATCCTAGAAAAATGGTTGTCTAAGTTGCATTTGAATCTCTCATTTATCTGGTAATTCAGTAACTCCTGAGGAAGCTTATTCCATCTTCAGAAAGCTCTGGTCATTCAGTAGAAGGTATTTTCTTACATCGAGGAAGTTAAAATCTGACTCTGTGGAGTCCCTGGGGGCCATATAATCCAACTCTATTGCATACTGAAAAGTTTTTCACATCTTGATTCTTCTCCAGCTAATTATTTCTGTTTTCTGGCTTTTTTGTATAGTTTGGTTTTGAGACAGTTTGTCTAATTTATTTATATCCCTTTGAAATGTGTTAGCACACAGAATGTGTCTTTTGGAGGAGAAAGGGTTTGCTTTTAAAACCAACCTTTCAGTAAGATTTGTCACTTTGCTCATACCATATCTTAAAAGTTAATTTACCTTAGTCATGCTGCACTGTAAACCTTATTCTTTTTTTTTTTTTTTTTTTTTTTTTTTTTTTTTTTTTTTTTTTTTTTTTTTTTTTTTTTTTTTTTTTTTTTTTTTTTTTTTTTTTAAGATTTTATCCATCCATTTTTAGAGCGAGAGGAAGGGGAAGAGAGGGAAAGGAACATCAATGTGTGCTTATCTCTTACGTGCCCCCCGCTGGCGACCCGGACTGCATCCCAGGCATATGTCTTGACTGGGAATTGAACCGGCGACCCTTTGGTTCACAGGCCAGCACTCAGTCCAGTGAGCCACACCAGCCAGGGCTGTAAGCCTTACTCTTGAAGAGTAAATTTTTTAATTTGTCTAATTTTTTGCTCATACTTATTTATAAATTTGTCATCTTAGATATAACTAGGGGACTTAGTATTTCTTTTAAATTTTATCTGGTCCATCATTCTTTGTGAATCTTAAATCCAGTGAATTCACTATCCTTTTTAATGTGAGAGGGTGTACAGAATTGGTGATCATATCCTTTGTTATACGTGTATCCATGTTGTTGCTAAGTGCTTTTTTCCCAGCTTTGTTCAGATTCTGACAAGCTTTCCTTGTCTGTCTGTTCCTAAGTACAAAAATGGCCACTGTTCCCATCTGTTGGTGGGTAAAATTGACACCTTTTGATCTGGCACCAAATTTTAATACTTATCTATGGAATTGTTTAATTTGAAAGTCCATAAACAGAGAAGCATCTGTATGACTTAATATATATTCTGGAGAGTACTGTGGTTATCAATGAATTTTTGAAAAATGTGATTTCTGTTTAAATAATATGTGTGCTTTCTTTTTTTCCCCTCTTAGAGAATGGATCTTGGAGAATGTCTGAAAGTCCATGACCTGGCTTTACGAGCGGATTATGAAATTGCATCCAAAGAACAAGACTTTTTCTTTGAACTTGATGTATGTGATTTTGCTTTAATGGACAAACAGTAAAGCATTTTGAATATGGATTAATTTTTCTTAATAGGAAAAGGCTCTTAGCAAAATATTTTTGTGGTTTTATGAAGGGCAATACTAAGTTAAGAAACACCATGAACTTCCTGACTAACAACACTTTTAAAGAGCTTATTTATTTACTTTTAGATAGAGGGGAAGGGAGGAAGAAAGACAGAAACATCAATGTGTGAGAGAGACACCAATTGGTTGCCTCTCACATGCCCCAGCTGGGGACCTGGTCTGCATCCCAGGCATGCACCCTGACTGGGAATTGAACTCTCAACCTTTTGATTCATGGGCTGTTGCTCAGTCCAATGAGCCACATCAGCCAGGGCCTAACAACATTTTTAGAAAGTACAAGGTGAAATTGCATATTTTAAGAAAATATGTAAAAGTAATTCAATTTATATATTTGTAGTCTTTTGAAAATTAAGCATATTCTTCCCAATAAAGTAGTGATGATTAAGGAAGTATTGATTCAAGTAAATATAAATAACTGATTTCTAAAGCATGTAAGGCTTTTTAATAATCTGCTGAATTTTTACATTTATATTTTTATATCTGTAAACATATACATACAGAGGATATTAAGGACAATGTTTTTTATGTAAAACTAACAAGAGATATTAGAGGAGATACCATTTAGGTATCTGAGGGGCTCAAAATCTGAATATATTGGGCTTTTTAAAAAAATCTTTCTTTTTTTAAAAATACGGAATGCTTCTTGAATCTGCGCATCATTCCTGTGCAGGTGCCATGCTAACCTTCTCAGTGTTGTTCCAGTTTTAGTATAAGTGCTGCCAAAGGGAGCACTACTCTTATTTTCTTTTTCTGCAAACATGAGAATTGTTTTAAAAATTAGCGAAACTTCCTTTTCTATTTACATAAAATATTACCAATCAGCATTACATAAAATATACTGGTGAGCATAAATCTTATGATAGTTGTCATCAGTGAAGTAATGTTTTATTTGGGTTTGAGAGATAAAGTAGTAAGTAGGCCTCCCCATCTACTTCTCTGAATTTCCAAGAATTTCTGTTAATGGAAATGAAAACCATCTATGATATGAAAACATAATACAGACTTCTGGCCAAGATGGAAGCGTAGGTAGATACACTTTGCCTCCTCACACAAGCAAAGGAAGGACAAAAAAAATTTAAAAACAAAAAAACAGAACTGCCAGAAAAATCTAACTGTATGGAACCTCAACAACCAGGTAGTTAAAGAAGAGACGCTCATTCAGACTGGTAGGAGAGGCAGAGACATGCAGCCAAGGCAGCAGCTGGTGGACCACTTTGCGTGTAGATAAACTAGAAGGAACAACTGGGGAATGAGACAGACTGCACAACCCAGGGTTCCAGCACAGGGATATAAATAAGCCTCAAACCTCTGGCTATAAAAATTGGGTCTTGTAGTGGTGGGAGTAACTCCCAGTCTTATAGGAGAGTCTATTAAGAGACCCACAAGGTCCTAGAACGTACACAAATCCATCCACCTGGGAATCAGCACCCGAAGGGCCCAATTTGCATGTGGGTAGTGGGGGAAGTGACTGAAAGCCAGCTGAGGCCCAAGCAAGCAGCATTGTTCCCTCTCGGACACCTCCCCCACATACAGTGCCACACTGCAGCTGTGTGGGTTGCCCCACCCTGGTGAATACCTAAGGCTCCACCCCTTACTATGTAACAGGTGCACTGAGACAAAAAAGGGCCCAAATGAAAGAACAGATCAAAGCTTCAGAAAAAATACAACTAATTGATGAAGAGATAGCCTATCAGATACACAGTTCAAAACGCTGGTAATCAGGATGCTCACAGATATGATTGAGTATGGTTGCAATATAGAGAACAACGTAAAGGCTATGAAAAGTGAAATAAAGGGAAATGTACAGGGAACCAGCAGTGATGGGAAGGAAACCAGGACTCAATCAACGGTTTGGAGCAGAAGGAAGAAATAAACATTCAACCAGAACAGAATGAAGAAACAAGAATTTGAAAAAATGAGAGGTTTAGGAAACTCCAGAACAACTTTAAACATTCCAACATCCGAATCATAAGGGTGCCCCGAGAAGAGGAACAGCAAGAAATTGAAAACTTACTTAAAAAAAGTAATAAAGGAGAACTTCCCCAATCTGGCAAAGGAAATAGACTTCCAGGAAGACCAGGAAGCTCAGAGAGTCCCAAAGAAGTTGGGACCCAAGGAAGAACACACCAAGGCACATCCTAATTACATTAGCCAAGATTAAAGATAAGGAGAGAATCTTAAAAGCAGCAAGAGGAAAAGAGATAGTTACTTCCAAAGGAGTTCCTATAAGACTGTCAGCTGATTGCTCAAAAGAGACCTTACAGGCAAGACAGGGCTGGAGAGAAGTATTCAAAGTCATGAAAGGCAAAGGGCCTACATCCAGGATTACTAGGTTTAATGCAAAATTTAATGCAGATTCGTTTCTCTATTTGCTCAGTCATTTTGAATGAGATGGCCACACGTTATTCATGCTTAGTTAATAGCATCTATGTGGGCAATAGTACAGTGAAGTTGTCAGTTTTCACTCAGACTCATTCCAGTCCTCCCTTTCCACCCTCTTCCAGCTGCCAGTTTACATCAGTGTCACAAAAACCACTCATACTAACAATGGCTGGACATTTTCAGGACAGATCACATGAAATTGTCTATTTCCTATATGGTCACATAGTGTGTTGTCAAGGTTTCTTTGCAGCTTTGCTAGATGAAATGTATATAACTGTAGTTTTAATTTACATTTCTCTTATGAGTAAGTTTGAATGTATTTCATATTTCCTTTTTAGTGAACTTTGTGGTGTACAGTTATATTTTAGCTATTGGCTAATCTTAGATGTTAACATTTTTCTAGTTGATTTGTACTAACTTTTTACATAGTGAAAATTAGTCCCATCCCTCAGGTAATTATTTGCAGTTTTTTTCCTATTTTTCTTTTGGTGGCTGTGGGCCTTGCAAAATAATTTGTATTGTCTAATTTATTAATCTTTTAAAAATCTCTATTGGATTAATTCAAAAGGCCTTCCCTATTCTGAGGTGATGAATTCTCTCCCATGTTTTTTTCTGGATTTTTTTAAAATTTATTTTTATTTTAATTTTTTTAGATTTTACCTATTTTTAGAGAGAGGGGAAGGGAGGGAGAAAGAGGGAGAGAAACATCAATGTGTGGTTGCCTCTCATGTGGCCCCCACTGGGGTCCTGGCCCACAACCCAGGCATATGCCCTGACTGGGAATTGAACCAACAACCCTTTGGTTCACAGCCCGTACTCAGTCCACTGAGCTACAACATCCAGAGCTTTTCTGGTATTTTTATGGCTTCATTTTATTCACTTAAATCTTTGTTCCTACTTCAGTTTATTCTGGTCTAAGGAATTGAGGTACAGATCTGGCTTGCTTTTCCAGATAGCTGCTTACGTGACCCAGTACTATTTATTGATTAGTCCACCTTTTCTCTCTCAGTGATTTGAGATGCCACTTTTTTCTTCCCATGAGAAAATTTTAATAGGTTTCTGTTGTAATTTAAGAAGAAAATTTTAAATTGGAACTAAGTAGGTTTTTTTTTTTTTTTTTTTTTTTAAATCACAGAAAAAACCTTTAGATGAGCTTTCATGCTTTTTACTTTCAAGAAATTCTTGGGTTAACTAACCATTTTCAGAATTCAATATGTGCTGAGTAAATTTATATTTTTAATTATAACCCTTATGTTTTAAATTAGCTGTATTTTTGTATAGTAAGGTGAAAGTCCAAATTGCTTAATTTGGGATTAAATTTTGTTTACTTTTAAATGAGCTATTATTTACTAATAGATATATTAATATATGCCTGACAAATATACTTTATATAAATATTGAAGTAGATTTTTGCGATAAAGCACTGGTAAAATTCTCAATTCTTCCTGTAACATTTTCATTTTGGATAATTTGAAAAACTATTACATATCCATATATTCAGAAATAATTAACTTTTTTTTTTGCTTCTTTAGTTTACAAAATTGGGATTTCACTGCATATAACATGTTGTAACATTATAAGTGAATTATGAACATTTTCTTGTGTCCTAAAGTGTTCTATTCAAAACTTTTTTAAAGGCTAAACAAAATTTTTACATACCTGCATATAATAGATATTCACAACTTTTCACCATTAAAAAATAACACTGTGAAGAATATAGTTGAATATTAATTTTTCCATATATTTGATTACTTTCTTAAGACATTTCTGAAAGTAAAATTGCTAAGATGGACATTTTTAAGGCATTTGATACCAGTTAGTGTATTGCCTTTTTATAAAGGCTGCACTGGCTTGTTTTCCTTCAGCAAGTATTGTTGCCATTTACTCTTTCCCAATTTGATAGATGATGGATCGTATTTTTGAGTCATAATTGTACCTCCTTTTGTTACAGTTTTACTTCCACAGTAGCATTTTTAAAAAGTGTAGTTTTTGAGTAAAGGTATATCTGAAGAAACTTGATTTTTTTTCTGGCAGTAATGGTCTTTTAATTAAACTTTGTAGGCTATGGATCATCTGCAGTCGTTCATTGCAGACTGTGATCGAAGAACAGAAGTGGCTAAGAAAAGATTAGCAGAAACTCAAGAAGAGATTAGTGCTGAAGTGGCAGCAAAGGTAAGAGTTTTAGTCTTTCCAATAATACAAAACATAGTTTCAACCTTGAATTTTTTTTTTGAAGAGTTACACTCACAGCAGCTTGCAGAGACGTGCAAGGAATTCTTTGTACCCTTTCTCTAACTTTCCCTTTCGTTAACATACCTTACACAACTAAAGTACAGTGTCAAAGCCAAGAAATTGATACTGCTCCCATCCTTGCATTTTTTTCAGATTTCACAAGTTATGCATGCACTTGGGAGGGTTTTGTGTAGCTCTCTTGAGCTTTATTATATGTGTGACTTGGATAACGACTACCATAATTACATTAACTGTAGCATCATTACAGGATTCCCTCATGCTGATGACTTTATAGCCACACACCCTCCTCCCCCCTAGTCCCTGGCTGTTCTCCATCTTTATAATCATTTCACCTAATATTACACAAATGGAATCATGCAGTATGTACCCTTTTAAGATTGGCTATTTTTACTCAACACAACTTGAGATTCATACAAGATGTATCAGTAGTTCATTCTTTTTTATTTCTGAGAAGTATTCTGTGATATGGATATGCTGCAGTTTAATCATTCCCATATTGAAGGGGGCATTTGAGTTGTTTCCAGTTTCTTGGCTAATACCAGTAAAGCTGTGGTAGACATCCATGTACAGGTTTTTGTGGATGTAAGTTTTTGTTTGCAGGTGACAGGTTGTATGATAAGGCCATTTTTAGTTTGGAAAGCAAGTGCCGAACTTTTTTCTGAAGTGGCTGTACCATTTTACATTCCTACCAGCAGTGTGTTAATAATCCCCTTTCTCCACACTTGTGCGGCATGTGATGGTGTCACTCTTATTTTTATTCATTCTGAAAGGTGCGTTGTGTTACCTCGTTTTGGTTTCACTTTGCATTTTCCTAATGACTGATGACTTTGAACATTTTTTTCATGTGCTTATATGCCATTTGTATATCCTCTTCAGTGAAATTTCGGTATGTCTTTTGCCCATTTTCCAAATGGAATGTTCATTTTTTAACTGTTGAGTTTTGTCTATTTTATTCACAACTTTAAAAAAATGTTTTGTTGTGAACTTATACACCAAAAGTAGAGAGAAGAGTACAGTGAATCCCAGTGAATTCGAAGCTGTCAGCTTTCTGTTGTTTCATTATTTAACATAGTCTGGTACATTTTATGAAAATGCAAAATGGAACCAGAGTTACCCAGCTAGAGTTCATATAATAGCATTAACTGTGGTGCTTAAATATCTGTGTGCAAAGGAAAATGAATGCCCTTATTTTAGAAAAGGGTTACTTTCAACCAGCTTTTTCTGACAAGTTCTCTGAAGATGGGGACTGTAAAGATGGGCGTCCTAAAGTGCAAGGTGTGTGCTGTCTCATGGTTGACAAGGGTCTACAGGTGCTGGCTAGGCCCCAAGTGATACTGATTATCCATCACTGCAAAAATGCTGTTTAATAAACTACCTGAAAACTCAGTGACTGAAAACAGGAAGTATTTTTTTAGCTCATGAGTCTACAGTCAATGATTGAGGCTGAACTTGACTGGGCAGTTATTGCATGGGCTTACTCTCATGTCTTCCAGTCAGCTGGAGGCTACTGAACTATGTTCTAATGGAAAGAGCAAAGGTGCAGAAGCATCAAGCCCAGTGAAATAAGTGATTTTCAGGCCATCACTTGCATTGCAGTTGCTACCATCATGTTAACCAAAGCCTGTTAGTTATGTGTTCAAGTTCAGATTCAGAGTATGGTGATACTTCGTAAAATAGCCAAGGGTGTGGAAACAGGGAAGGATGAAGAGTTTGGGGCATTAATGCAGTCATTCCATGACAGATATTTATAGAAAAGTACCACTTTGTTAAAGAGGTAATGACAATTGAGTTGGCAATTTCTTTGATGAGCGAGTATCTTGGTTTGAAAGAAATTTGAGAAGTAAAGATTATTAGCACACTAGTTTGTTGGGATTGGATATTCATGTCAAATTAGAACCTTCTTGGCTAATATAATTATTGGTCACACAGGATAAATACTTATTTGTTTCCAAAATAAAGACTGTATGAGTCAAAGGCCATTAAAAGAAATGAACTAGATTCCCAGGATTTTGGAGGTGCTGATGAGGAGGAGGAGGAGGAGGAGGAGGAGGAAGCATATCGAATTCCAAGGCAAGAATTAATCTCAGTGGAAAGACATGGACTAAGGGAGAAGAGGTGCCCTGCTGATACTGTGAAGTCAGTAATGCGCTGCGCAGTGCATGTGCAAGGCCCATTTTCTCATGTCTCACAGCTTTGTGAGCAGATACTAATCCCAACTTCTCGGATGAGGAAACAGATTCAGATGAAGTGGTAATATGGCCAAAATTGCACACCTGGCAACTAATTTGGCCATAAGCCAGATCTTTTGGGCTCTAAAGCCTTACTTTGGCTTGAAAGAATATTCACCAGTTTATTTCTTTAACTCATATTTGAGCTTATGCTGTTTGTTTGGCATTGCAAGTACAAAGATGGAAAATATGAATAGCTATCTGTAAAGTAGTATGATACATATAAAAATTGTGATAAAAGACACAGGTAGCACAAAAGAGGGTATGGCTCTCTGCTTCTGTGTTTAAGTGAAGGTGAGATGTGCTTGATCAAGAACACTTCACAGAGTAGACCTTGATGAATAGATAGATACTCGCTAGGCAGGCAAAGGAGGTAAAGGGAGACATCACAGGAGCGGGGAATAGGATGTGCAAAGTCACAGAGGCAAAAAGCAACATGGCAAGTTTGGGAAACTATAGATTTTATTAATGGGGAACCAGCAAGCTGTGATTTAGAAAGGTGAAGATTATAGAAGAAAAGGTATTTTATACTTGGAATATGTTGCCAAAGCAGAGGTTGGAAAGTGATAGTTATATAGAGATTGGATGTATTTCTGACCTCACCAAAGTGACAACAGGCTGAAAACATTCCTAGTGGTTCATGGATTCATTTATGCTGTGCTCAGAAAGCATTATTTATATTCATACTGCCTTAGATAACTTCAGTCTTTTCTGAGTATTTCTGAAATATTTCGGACTTCGATACTTTCTCTGCTTTTTATTCATGATTTTCTTTTCTGTTTCTTTCTAGGCAGAACGTGTTCATGAGTTAAATGAAGAAATTGGTAAATTGTTGGCCAAGGTGGAACAACTTGGAGCCGAAGGGAATGTGGAAGAATCCCAGAAAGTAATGGATGAAGTAGAGAAAGCACGGGCAAAGAAAAGAGAAGCAGAGGTAACAAAATTCTTAATGTTGGCATGCAGAGCCTTAGTATCTGTACTTATAGAACATATATTTGGGGGGGAATATTGAAAAGTTATTACTATTAAGAAGAAATTAAACCAGTTTAAAGATATTTAATTAGTTCATGTCATATAACTAGTGGGGTATGTATCAAAATTGGTGGTTTTTGGAATTTAGAGCTGTTGATATGATGAAATTTATAATTAGTAAATAAAATTAACTAAACTAGCTAGTTACATACAGCTGATGCACACAGCCACTGCATGTGTCTGGTTGCCGTGATACCCTGTCCCCCATTCTGTTCCCATGCAACTCCAGCACCCTCCCATTTCTTCCCACCTTGGGACAATCTGCTAGCACCTTGAGAGCCTCCTCTCATCTTCCTGCACAGCACAGGTTAAAATCTGACATCCTGCAGATAAAGCTCTATATTGTTTGGCTCAAAATTCTATTTTGATGTTTAGAAAATTGAATACCTACATATGGGATTATATTCTCCACTTTTGCAGTAGTTTATTGCTTCTAGCTGCCTTCCAGCTGGGGTTAATTTGTTATTACAGCCTGAAGCCGGAAGCTTAGGTCATTGATTTTAGACCATTTAATGCTGTAAGTTTTCTTCTAAGCACAACTGTAGTTGCATCTCACAGATTATCATGTTGTGTTTTCATTTTAATTCAGTTCAAAATATTGCATATTTATTAGTATTCCTTGTAATTTCTTCTTTGACCCTATGGATTTTCTAGGAATGTGTTCAGTTTTTAAATACTTGGTGATTTTCCCACTTTTTTTTTTGTTACTGATTTTAATTTAATTCTGTATGGTTAGACAACATTAGTGTGATTTCTTTTCTCTAAAATATATCACCTTCAACATGTCAAAACTTGTTTTGTAGTCCTGTATATGGTCTGTCTGGTGAATTTTCTTAAAATTTATTTTAGAGAAACATTGATTTGTTGTTCCACTTATTTATGCATTCATTGGTTGATTCTTATATGTGTGCTGACCAGGAATGGAACCCACTCCTTGGGGTATCAGGATCATGCCCTAACCAACTGATCTCCCCAGCCCGATCTGTTGTAAATGTTTTATCTGCACTTCAAAAGAATGATGTTCTGCCTTGCTATATGTGTATGATGTTAGTTGAATCAACATAGTTGATTTGTTCAAATTTTCTATATCCTATTGATTTTCCGTCTACTTGTTCTGTTTACTGAAAGGAGTATTGAAGTTTCCCAACTGTAATTGTGAATTTCTCTATTTATGCTTTCCATTTGTCGTTTTCTCTTTCATATATTTTGAAGTTGATATTAACTTAAGATATATTCAGGACTGTTATGTCTTTTTGAGTCATTGAACCCTTTATATTTTTGAGATGTTCTTTCATGTCCATGGTAATATCCCTTGTTCTGAAATCTTCACTGTCCTATATTAATAATGCCTCTCTAGCTTTCTCAGTTACAGTTGTATACTATAAACCCTAGAGAAACTCCTAGGGGGAAAAAAGGTGTAACTCATGGTGGAAATAAAATGGAATCCTGTAAAATACCTAATCAAAAAGAAGGCAGGAGAAAGGCACAGACAACAGATCAGAGATATAGAAAATAAATACAAGGATGGTAAATTTAAACCCAGTGAACAAATAATTACATTAAATGTAAATGGTTTAAACATTCCACTTAAAAGGCAGAGATTGTGAGACTGAATTTTTTTAAAAAGCAGGATTTAATTATATGCTAGCTACAAGAAATACACTTTAAATGTAAAGACACAGATTAAAGGTAATAGGATGGAAAAAGGTACACCAGGTAGCCATTCTTGATAATTTTAATGTCTTAATATTTAGGGTTTTTAAAATGTAATTTGTCAATCCAGACATGAAACATCATGAGTTTTAAAATGCATAGTATTTTATAGCTAGTTTATTTCCCCAAAAGACTCCCAGGTAATGAAGCCAGCAAGCATTACTTTG
The DNA here is from genome assembly GCA_004027475.1 of Anoura caudifer. Taxonomy (NCBI): domain Eukaryota; kingdom Metazoa; phylum Chordata; class Mammalia; order Chiroptera; family Phyllostomidae; genus Anoura; species Anoura caudifer. Next base: position 45,651 of record PVKU01004605.1, on the reverse strand, counting down.
CTTCACATGCAGTTGCTTAACTACTGGGATGCTTTCTGAGAAATTTTCTGTTAGGCAGTTTCATTGTTGTGCAAATAATACCATAGAGTGCACTGAAACAAACCTAGGTGACACACCAAGCTCTATGGTGTAGCCTGTTGCTCTGTGAAGAAGGGAAAATAGTTTTTTCTCTATCCTACTGGGTTCTGGGCTAAGACATCCCTGTTATAAAAGATCAACCAGAGAAAAACAAACAAAAGTTTAGTAACATATCTACCTCCTGTATATGAGGGAGAGACCCAGGAAAACTGAGTAACTCAAAATGGCTGATGCTGCTGCCTTAAGTACCATCTTCAGCTGAAAACGAAAGGAGATGTTGGGGTTAGGGGAGTCAGTTATAGGAGGTTTTCTGGAAAAGCACAGTAAAACCAGGGTAAGGCTGTCAAGCAGATTGAAGTCCTCTTTTGCATTGAGTTCTAGATAAAAGATCAGTAAGGTCATTCCCTTCTTCCTGGTGTCCGTGTACCCTTGTAAGTGGAGATTTCCCTTACAAATAGGTTTTTTACAAAGGATAACTTCTAATTGGTTTTTAGAACTCCCATGTCTGCACTTTCTTAAAGTTAGACAACCTAAAATAATCCTTACACCAAATACACATATATTGGGGTGACAGATTGTATTCCCCTACATCTCCTAGGCTACAAACCTGTATAACATGTTACTGTACTGAGTACTGTAAATAGGGGTAAGTATTTGTGTAATGTGTTAGGATGGCTGTAGATACCATTAGGCAATAGACATTTTTTAGTTCCATTATAAGCTTGTGGGACCACCATTTTACATGCAGTCCATCACTGATCAGAGTATCTTGGAGTACCTGCATGTTTTGTGCTTTTCGTAAAACTTCACAAGCATGTACTTGATGATTTATAGCTGGCCTCTGAAAAATGCAGGGATGCCCTCCCAGCCTCCCACAGTAAAAAAAATTAGTAAGTAAATGTTTTTTTAACATATTTTATTGATTATGTTATTACAGTTGTCCCATTCCCCCCCTCTATTCCCCTCTGCCCTGCGCACCCCCTCCCACCCACATATCCCCCCTTTAGTTCATGTCCATGTGTCATGTTCTTTAGCTTCTACATTTCCCTCACTATTCTTGCCCTCCCCATGTCTATTTTCTACCCACCGTCTATGCTACATATTCTCTGTACCTTTTCCCCCTCTCTTCTCTTCTCACTCCCCTGTTGCTAACCCTCCATGTGATCTCCATTTCTGTGATTCTGTTACTGTTCTTGTTTGCTTAGCTCATTTTTTTTGTTGTTTGTTTTTAGGTTCAGTTGCTCATAGTTGTGAGTTTGTTGTCATTTTACTGTTCATAGTTTTGATCTTCTTTTTCTTAGATAAGTCCCTTAAAAAAACTACTTAACCTGTAATGATAGGCTGATGTGCAGTTTCTCCAATTATGAGAGAGGCAAACTGTATAGTAATGTAATTCCTTGAAAACAAGCTTATAAAACAGGAAGGCAACTAACGTGTTGTTATATTTTATGTTAAATATCACTCACTTAATGCCTGTGGAAGGATAGGCTTTCCACCTGTGTACCAGTCCTGTGCACGATGTTCTACATGGTGACCATTTAGGCCTTGATGATGACCATGACCGACGTTGTTACATGCTGTCACATTTGCAGTGCACTTACCAGAGTTTTCACATGAAAGCACATACAGCAGAGAAGTTTAGTAACTGTAAGCATGAAGATTACTTACTATTCATTAAGTGGAAATGGATTATCATAAAGGTCTTCATCCTCACTACCTTCACCCTGAGTAGGCTAAGGAGGAGGAGGAAGGTGGGTGTTGGTCTTGCTTTCTCAGGGGTGCAGAGGCAGAAGAGGTGGAAGCGGAGGCAGGAGAGGTAGGCACACTCAGTGTTGCTGTATGAAAATAAATCCTAATTTCTGTCTGGCGTTTTTGCTTTTTTCATTTCTCTAAAAATGTTTCTATATGGTATCAGTCCTGCTTTGACTGATTTAGTTTCAGCGGCCATGTCATAGAAGGGTCGATGTCGTAAAAGAAGTCAAATGTAGTCTTAAACAGTCAGAACACTTCTGCCAAATTATCTAACGTCAGTTAGATTTCTGGTGCTGCTTCTACCTCTTCTTCCTCATAGTTTGGTTCTGGTTTGGAAGCACTCTCTTTTCATTCCTCTGGTGTAACTGTGGCTGATTTAGACTGTCCAGGCTGTCACTGTGGGGACCTGCTCCCTGGAAGTACCCTCTGTCCTTTCAGGCATTCCTCCTCCATTCGGTGTCGCCAAGCCAGAAACGAAACTGAAGCTGAGCATTCAGCAGCACAAACTTAATGCAGTGGCCAGAGAATGGAGAAGCAGAGTCAAACTCACAGATCAACTCTTCATTTTAGAGAAGTCTGGGGGAGATCACTGTGGGTGCATTAGTTTTCAAAGAATGGGCTAGTCTCTTCCCAGAACTGGGGCGCCATCCCTTTTCTTCTTCTACAGGGCCCCAGTGGTGTGTCAGCTAGCATGCTAATGTAGTGTAATCAGGGTGTAACGAACGAGGTTCAGCGCCATCTTGGTTCAGGCTCACTCTGGTTGGTTTTTGTTATTTTAGCCCTCTTTCTTCTTCTGGATTTTTCCTGTAACTGAAATGGAAAGAAAGTACAAAATTTTTGACAGCTGGGGGGGCCTACAGGGATGGTGACAGAATATCTGTTAGCTCTTAAAATTCTCCAAGATCCCTATCTTGAAAACCTTTGGTCCCCCACCTTTTTGACATACAGCCTATTTCATGATCTGATTCTTGTAAACCCTGTGAAGTCATGCACGACCGCTGGACTGTTTTCTTCAGCAGGAATTGTTTGGGGCTTGATGCCTTCCACAGCTTTTTCTACAACAATGATGCATTTTCGGTAGTGTAACCCTTCCAGACTCTTGTGATGTTCTAGCAGCGTCCCCTTCCACAGCGTTGGCAGCCCTTTCCAGCAAGCCCCATGTGTGATGAACCTTAAAGATCCTTGCGTCCCCTGATCTAGGGGGACCCTCGGTCTCCTAGAGGCTGAGTCAAAATGTGTGGTTGGGGGGAAGTAGACCACCGCAATATCTGCAAGCTGACCTAATGGGGTTCTGAGTGGCCAGGAGCATTGTCCAATCTCAGAAGAACTTTAGAAGGCAGTCCCTTCCTGGCAAGGTACTTCCTCACTTTGGGGACAAAGCATCAGTGGAACCAGTCCAGAAAAAGTGTCGTCATTGCCCAGGCCTTCTTGCTGTGCTTGTACAGCCGAATGACTGGCAGCAGGTGTTCATCTTTTTGCTTCAAAGCTTGGGGCTTAGCAGTTTTTATTGGACTGCATTTGTATGATACTGTAGTTAGCCTCTCACTTCCTCTCTTAAATCCTGGTGCTCACTCCTCTACCTTACAAATGTCCTTTGTGGCATTTTTTTCCCCCAGAATAGGGAATTTTCGTGTGCATTAAAAACCTGTTTTAAGCAGAATCTCTTTGCCAGTGATTTTCTTAATGGCATCTGGGAACTTGTCTGCTGCCTCTTGGTCAGCCGAAGCTGCTTCTTCTGTTATCTTGGCATTTTTTTTTTTAAAGCCAAACCTCTTTTTAAAATTATCAAACCATCCATCCTTTGCTGGCATTAAATTCTTCAGCTTTACATCCTTCACCTTCCTTTTGCTTTAAGTTGTCTTATAATGACTTTGCTTTTTCTCAAATAGTATTAGAGTCTGTAGGTATGCTTAATAGCAACCCTGTACCCACATAAAATTTGCATCTTCAACACAAAAGGATATTTCATTAAAAAACTCAAGGTTTTTGCATCTGCTAGTGTAGCTACGTGATAGCTTCATGCAGTTCCTTTTATTTTGTTTTGTTTTCTTTTTAAACTCTGGTTCTTACACTGGATTTATTTATCTCAAAATGGTGGGCAACCGCAGCTGCAGACTTCAATTTATGACACCCATCAAGCACCTCAGCTTTTCCTTGTGAAGTCATGACTTCTCTCTGCCTCTTGGGTTACTGACCCGTGACCCAGGCATGCGCTGTGACCAGAAATCAAACTGGCAACTGTTTGCCTTACAGGTTGATGCCCAACCCATTGAGCCACACCAGTCAGAGTTCATTTTTAATAAAAATAATAGAAAATGGAACACTGCAGAATATTGAGAAAGTCGTGTTCTGTATCATGGTAGATACAGGGTAGTTCTTGGCAAAAAGTATTTGATGCTCTCGTTTATCTCCAGTGGAGAGGTCCTGAGACAAAATGGCAGGTGATGGGGAATCTATAATATTCAGTGACAAAATAGCCATGCTTTTGTGTATTCATTAGAAAACATTCTGTTCATTGGAAAAGTGTATTTTTTTAATTGTATGACTTTCAGTGAGGTTTACGTGAACATCGTTTTTCTTTTATTTAGGAAGTTTATCGGAATTCTATGCCAGCTTCCAGTTTCCAACAGCAGAAGCTTCGTGTCTGTGAAGTCTGCTCTGCCTATTTAGGTCTTCATGATAATGACAGGCGGCTGGCGGATCACTTTGGGGGTAAACTGCACCTGGGATTCATTGAAATAAGAGAGAAGCTCGAAGAATTAAAGGTATATTGGTGAATTATATCTCTCAATTTATCCAGTTTAGCCCCCCTCATTTTTTTGATCTGTATTAATTGTCTTTTTGTATAGTGTTCCTGACTGTTTTTTTTTTTTTTTAACAATTCATACCAAATAGTGTAGATTTTAAATTGAGATATCAGCTGGTTTAATGAATGATGCTTGAGAAGAAGACTTTTAAATACTGTCCCCTTATTCTTGGAGGTAGGAGTTGGATATGACCTGGAAGTAGGAATCTTAAAACAGGTTCTAAACGAATTCTTTTCTACAAAGTTCTTTAAATTTATTTTTAAAAAATTAATATTGTAATATTTACTTTAAAAGAAGATTGAGAAAGTGAGTCCAATGTTTATTTGAACTGCTTTGCAGTTCTTCACTGAGTAGAAAACCTGTAGGACCTCTACTCTTATTTTACATTCCTGCCCCTGTTTCAGGAAGGAGTTGGAATTAAGCCGTTTATTTATTTACTTATTATTCTTTTTTACTGAATTTATTGGAGTGACACTGGTTAACAAAATATACAGGTTTCAGGTGCACAAGTCTATAACACATGAATGAAACCTATTTTTTTTTTGAAAGGCTAATCACTGTCAAATATGTAAGTAGTTGTAAGAAAGGCGTTCTTTTAAGAAGATAAGCAAACCAAAAAGTTATTTCTGATAAGTAAACACAAGCAGAATACCAAGAGTTCTTGGTATTCTAAGTAGCTAGGATGATCTTACTTGGCTAAGTTTTTTTAAATGACAGTGAGTTTCACTATAGCAAATGGTTACTGGACTCTTAAGTTAAAACTCCATAATGGTACATACTTGGGATTCTTTGTAGATACCTAGCAACAGAACTGTTCAGTATTTTACTGGTGTTTTTAAAAGCAACAGCATCAGGATAGTAATTGGAAGTGGCAGAAGATGTTTCTATATTGGGAATCATATAGCATCGTGATTTATAATGCTTGATTTATTTTAAAAATATAATGCTAGAAAACATTTAGAGGAGGAAAATTTTATAGAACTGATTTTAAAATACCATTAAGAAGTCATGAAGAACTACAAAATTTTACAGATGTTCCCCCAAACAAAAGCTTTCGGAAACCGGACTTGTAAGCCTAATGATGGTACCTGTCAAGATTGAACTGTTCCTAAGCAGATTTTGATGTTACCTGTGCAATATTGGAAACCAGATATGGTGAAGTATAGGATAATGCTCATTAAGAATGGACCCAATAAATAATGCTCCTCATTTATTACTATTTAAACTGTCATTATTTTTTAAAGAGAGTTGTAGCTGAGAAGCAGGAGAAAAGAAACCAGGAACGCCTGAAGCGAAGAGAAGAAAGGGAGAGAGAAGAAAGGGAGAAGTTGCGGAGGTATGGAGTAGTTAATGGATTGAGTAGTCCAAGTGTCTGAAGTCAAACAACCGGGTTCTGAAAAGAGATGTGATTGGTACAGGGTTTCAGGCGGTAATAAATGTGGACCTGGGAAATTTCTGTTTATTTGAAATGTTACCATGCAAAAACAATGTTTATGCAAGGATTCAAGGCAAGGTGTTGTCCTTCCAGATGTGTGGAAGAGGTAATAAAGAGTGCCTTACATGTGTATGTTTTGTAAGACGGAAGAAAAATCCTTCTAGCCCTCCGATTTTCATAATGGTCTAGATTTGTACTGGGTTGTCACAGAACTATTAATTTTTATGATACACTTTATACTTGATAAAAGGTTTGGTTTCTTTGTTTTATTGATTGTTTTATATTTTTATTCTATATTTTTCAATTCTGGGAGTTATAAATGATTAAATTTTTATTAATATAACTATAAATATATATTGGCATTCATTAGTTGATAGAATCACAACTAATGTGATTAGTTGAACATAATCACATTGTATTTATAGTGTTTAAATTCTCTGGGTCAACACTGGTGACAGATTGCGTCGCACTGTGTTGGCAACGTTCTTTGTGCCTGGTGCTCACGACTCCTTTTGCTACTTTGGAAGGGGCAGGCATGCCGCAGAAGATTTACCTGTAGTTCTCATTTATAGTGCTCCCTTAACTGGGTAACATTACACATCTCTGAAGTTTAAGTACCTTTTCTTCAGCAGATGTGCCTCAGGTCATTGAAACCCTCTGTAATATGTGCGGCGTCCCACCAACTTCCTCCATGCTTTGAGCACTGACTTCATTGATCTGTTCAGATATCTTGAACCGTGAACTTACAGCACTATGAAATTCGGCTTCTAGTGCTGAAATGATAGGATGAGACACAGCTGCCCGGGGAGGCCTTCCTTTTTAGGGACGTGCTGTCGTTCCTCTGTTGATGGACACGTTCTCCGTTTACTCTAAGTTTCCCCCCAGAGCTTCATCTCCGTTCTCTTTCTGTACACTCTGATGGTTATACTGCCCAACGCTGTAATATTTAAAACAATGTGAATGGCATTAGAAGTCTCAGTTTAGTTAAAATTCAACTGAATGTAGTGCCATTCACATAAATGATTCAACTGAGGTGAGTCAGGTGGGGAAAGTTCTTTGCAGGACTGTGCTTTTTCATTTGTTGCCACCCAGCAAATTTCTTTTAACAGTGATTATAAAATGTAAAGTATTTCAGTAATGTCTTTAAAAAGTTTTTTAAGTCTGTCTGTGAACTTAAGGACATATTGTAACTAAGTATGGAAGATGAGAAAATTGCAAGTGAGTTCAAAATTACACAAGATAGAATTGCAGCTATGGTTATTGAAGAGGGTAATGATAAAAATTACTGTCTCTCACCGAGTGGTGTTTCCCAGGCACTGTGCTAAGAGTTTCCTTCTAGTAGTTCATCTAATCCTTACAACCCTGCTGTGAGATTTATATTATCCCTCTTTTACAAATGTCAGACTAAGCTGAGGGGGAATGTATATCATCTGCCAACGTCGCACAGATGGTGAGTGGTGGAACCAGAGTTGAACTTCATCAGGCTGAATCCAAAGCCATGCTTCAGCCCCTTATACAGTCTCCACAGAAACATCCCTGGAACCCTAGTAACCATGATATCGGTGATTACTATTTATTGACTGTGTGCCAGGAAATGTAAGATTGTGTTGTGTAAGCGTGTTAAGTGTCAGGTTAAGAAACATGTTGTGAGATCAATTTGGGTGTTCCAGGGATTGTAGTCTGAGGTTGCAGATCCAAAGTGTGTGCACTGCAGATCAGAGACATTTTACTCTGTTCCCAGGGGAAAAGGAGAAATGACAGAGAGATAAATAACAGAGAGAGATAAATAACAATGTTTTCAGGGTTGGAAGGTGGTTTCTGGAGAATGAGTGAGTCGTGGCACACTGTGTTTCAGTCTCCTGGGAGCAGCAGGGTCTTTCTGACAAGCCAGGCATCCCAGTTACGAGAGCTCGTATGCCAAAAGGGGGCGTCTGTAGAGTTTGTGGTGCATCTTGAAAAATGTTATATGCATACACACATGCCTTATATTTATAAAATATAAAAATTAAAATTAGGAAGAATGTTATTTTAAGAGCACATTGTCCTTATTCTCATTTATAGTTACTTTTCTAAAAATAGGCCTTTTTTTTTTTTTTAGGTCTCGATCACATAGCAAGAATCCAAAAAGGTAGGTGTAATGCAAGTTAAGTATAAGCAGTGAAGCTGTGTTTTTCAGAGATGGTTGATATAGATTAAACATCTTTTATAAGTGAAGAGAAAAGTATATTTAAATAGATTAGTACATTTAATTATTTTATAGTTCAAGTTTGAGCAATATTATTTGAGAAGAAACTGGTCAGAAGATACTCATGCACTACAGTTTAGTTTTATCAGAGTAAAATTATGTACAATGCTCTGGAGTTAGAGGGAAAGCTAAAAACGTTTCAGATTTTTTTAAATAGATTTTATTTATTTATTTTTAGAGAGGGGGAAGAGAGAAAGAGAGGGATAGAAACATCAATGTATGAAAGAAACATTGATCAGTTGCCTCTCACACACCCCCAACTGGGGACCTGGCCCACAACCCAGGCATATGCCCTGACGAGAAATTTAACCAGCGACCTTTTGGTATGCAGACCAGCCAGGGAAGAACATGTGCAAGAGGCATCCGATGGAGGTTTCTCTTCCTCTTTTTTTCCCCACTCCTCCCCTCTCTCTAAAAGTAAGTAGATAAATAAATAAATATTTCTTTTAATATTTTGAGTGGCAATTAAAGTCCTAACCCTCATGGAGCATCCAGGGGTGGGCAAGAGTAGGTTTACAGTTGTGAGTATGCAAAATGCAGAGTCTAGCCTTGTCTGATTATTTATTAATTACTGTACTTCCCATACGAACAGCCTTAACCTACCTTCGCCCACCATGTATACTCCAGAATGACGTCTCTGCAGACACGTGGGCACCAGATATACACTGCCCTGGAGTTAGAGGGAAAGCTGAGCCATACCAGCCAGGGGAGAACATGTCCTTAAAATCTTCTTTAGAAGCTCACAGTAAATATATGACAGGATTTATTTTTAAAAAATCAATTTGGGCCGGTTCGATTCCCAGTCAGGGCACACCCCACAATGGGGGGCACATGAGAGGCAACCACACATTGATATTTCTCTCCCTCTCTTTCTCCTTCCTTCCCTTCTCACTAAAAATAAATAAAACCCTTTAAAAAAAATCAGTCTGGGTGGTGCATCTAGGAAACACATTCTAAGGGGTTATACCTGTTGAAATGTAAGTTGGTTAAATAGTTGGATGCCTTTTTGAATGAGGGGTTCGTGGTAGGTTATGAGGAGAAACTAAAATGTTCAGGTTATGCCTCCAGCTTGACTTTATATGAACTTACGACTTACTGTTTGTGACTGATCACAAAATCTTTAAAGGGCACTTGAGCCTTAAAGAGGAAGGCAACTCAGTAACACTTTTCTTTGACTTTTGGGTTTAATATTTGAAGTCTTTTTGAAACCTTTCTTTACAGTTTTCACTAGTTACTGGCATTTTTTTTTCTTCTGAGAGAGGTGGGAAAACATGGTGTACTTCATCATTCTTAATTTTTCACTTGCCATTCTCATTCTTATCCTTGAACCTTTCTCATGAATTTATTCCCACCTAGAATGCCCTTTCTTGTTCTTTTTCAAATACTGTTATTCCTCTTGTTTGGATCACATTTTTTTGAAATGTTCTGAAAACTTTTAACTCTAAAGAATAACTGTTTCCCAAGAGCTTTCCTCTGTAAAGTAGAGCATTTGTCATTAATGAAAGAAATATTTATTTATTTATCTACTTACTTTCAGAGAGAGGGGAAGGGTGGGAGAAAAAGAGGAAGGGAAACCTCAATCAGTTGCCTCTTGCGCGTGCCCCACCTGGGGACTGGGCTGCAACTCAGGCACATGCTCTGACAGAGTCAACCTGTTGACTTTCTGCTTTGGAGGACATCGCCCGCCTGAGTCACACCATGCTTTTTAGTCTCTGTCAGGGCCCCTTCATGCTTTTGAGAGTCTTCCTGTTGTTTTTTTAAAATCTAAAAAAACCTAAGATATTAATAACCAAGACCAGTTGGGTTAGCTAATTTATATTGCTGTGAGTTTCTCAAATCCGGAATGAGAAGTATAAACATTAAATGATGATTTGGTTCTGTTTACTGGTTGATGAATGCAAGCTGGTTATTTGTTGAAAAATATATTCAAACTATTTGTGCATAGAACATCTTTAGGTAATCAGACCAGAAATTTAATTTCAACCACTCTAGTCCAAGCCACTTCTTACCTCTGTATATTCTGACACCATCTTACCTGGTCTCTAATTTCTGTACTTGACCACTGTCCTTCTCTAACTCAGTCTATTTTCACACATCAACCACAATGAGCTTTTTAAAAAGTGAAATAAGTCATGTCAGCTCTGTTCATGTATTTCCCTTGAACTCCGTTCAAGTCCTCCAAAGGCACTCCATTTCCCTTTTACTTATCTGGTGCCCATGTGTCTGCGGAGACGTCATTCTGGAGTATACATGGTGGGCAAAGGTAGGTTACAGTTGTTCGTATGGGAAGTACAGTAATTAATAAATAATCGGACAAGGCTAGACTCTGTTTCGCATACTCACAACTGTAAACCTACTCTTGCCCACCCCTGGATGCTCCTTTAATTGCCACTCAATCTCCTTCGTACCCAGAGCAGTGCAGTAGGCATCCAGTAAATATTTTTGAATGGATGGATAACTTTAAAAATGAATGAAGTTACAGATTGGAAGAAATAGATGTTATAATAGCTCAAAATGAGTGATTAAACAACATATTATTTGGTAAAACTTATATTGAATGAATTGTATGTTCTTGTCCTCCTGCTGCTTATAAGAAATACTCAGTTGTGGAAATACTCTGTTCAGCTATGGTTGTTACGTGTACAGTGTGTGCCTTTCTTTGACTGTAGTGTTGACATACACTCAATGTTTTTAAACTTCACCTAACAAAATAATCATTGGAAAATAAACTCAGGCCCTTGCTGGTGTGGCTCAGTGGATTGAGCACTGGCCTGCAGACTGAGAGGTTGCAGGTTAGATCCCCATTCAGAGCACGTACCTGGGTTGCTCAGGTCTCCAGTTGGGGCGTGCAAGAGGCAACCAGTTGATGTTTCTCTCACACATCCATGTGTCTCTCCCTCTCTTTCTCCCTCCTTTCACTTCTCTCTAAAAATAAATAAATAAATCTTTTTAAAAAAGATGTTTCATAGCCTGGCTGGTGTGGTTTAGTGGTTTGAGCACCAGCCTGCGAACCAAAGGGTCACCAGTTTGATTCCCAGTCAGGGCACATGCCTGGGTTGCAGGCTGGGTCCCCAGTGGGGGGCACACGAGAGGCAACCACACATTGATGTTTCTTTCCCTTTCTCCTTTCCTTCCCATCTCTCAAAATAAATAAATAAATAAAAATTTAAAGTTTTATAAAAGAATAAAAATGTTTATGCCTTTTTTTAAAGAAAATAAACTCAGTTTGGTAATTGCAACAGCTGAATGTGCTTTAGAACTCACTCTATCAAATGAAGTGACTCTTTCAACAAAGTACATGCCTTTCTTTCTCTTGCTCTCCCTCAGTTGTCCTTGTTCTGCAGATGCTGTCTCCACCCTCCCCATGCTTGCTGCACCAGTTAGTTCTGTGACCCAGTGCAGACTACAGAAAACTACTTGTTTTTTTCTACCCAGCTTCTTCAAAATGTTTTTTCTCTGTATTCACATACTTGTAAATACATTTTTTTGCAGCTTTAAGTAAAAATGTCTAAAGTGATTTATGCATGTTAGTTTTTTCTTCCGATTAAATAATGCACTACGTTTCTTGATTATACTATGACTGAGCATATTATGGACAAATGTACTTCAGTGGTCATATAAAACGTCTCTAATTCAGAGAGTTACTTTATTTTTTTATTTTAATCCTTACCCAAGGACATACCTATTGATTCTAGAGAGAGTGGAACGGGGGGAAAGAGAGAGACATTGATCGTTTGCCTCTCCTACAAGCCCTCTCCAGAGACCGAACCTGCAACCTTGGCGTGTCCCCTGCCTGGGAATTGGGCCCGTGACGTTTTGGTTTACTGGGATGATGCTCCAACCAGCTGAGCCACAATGGTCAGGGCTAATCAGAGAGTTTTAACAATATTCTTTTTCATTCCTTTCTTTCCTTCTATCCATGTCCATCAGGTACACATTGTGTCTAAATCATACCTAAAGTCTTAGAAGTTTAAAGAAAATTAATTCCATAAAGCATCTAGATAATACAATCTCTGGAGAGGAGTAGATCATTTCCTTCCCTTTTTATATTCTTGATTCAAATTTGTCCAATATTGATTGACCTCTGAGAGCTGGCATTAGTTTTTGTCTTAAAATTCTGGTATGTAGTTATTTAAAACACCATCAATTTATTTTAGTGTAGATTTAGCTGACTTGAAACAGAACTGGCATTAAGCAAAGCAACTGAGGGATAGTTTGTGTTTAAAGTAGAGGCTTTAGTGAATGAATATTGTAACTAAATGAAATATTTTTTGTAGATCCAGGTCCAGAGAGCACCGCCGACATCGGTCTCGCTCCATGTCGCGGGAACGGAAGAGGAGAACTCGATCCAAATCTCGGGAGAAACGCCATCGCCACAGATCTCGCTCTAGCAGCCGAAGCCGCAGCCGCAGCCACCAGAGAAGTGGGCACAGTTCTAGAGACAGGAGCAGAGAGCGATCCAGGAGGAGGTACTGAGGTGTCCGTAAGAGGACATGGAACTACCTTAGTTTTGAATTGGAATACTATTGGTTTGAAACTTGCATCCGGTAATATGTACACATTTGTGTGGGTGTATAACAGTGTTTTCCCTGATTGTATGGGTAGTTCAGAAAGAATATACTTATGAGCCAGAGTAAGAAATTGGAACAAATATTTGCAGAGGTTACTGCTTTTCTCTGCATAGTGTGTCTTGGTGGGGGAAAAGTACTTTATGGGCAAATAATTTTAGGTACCAATAGTCTTCAAGTTTTTTCTGTATGTGTTGATGAATTACGGGCTTTGAGAAGTCCTTTCATTAAGATTGTTTAGCTTTGTTAGACATTGTTTTCCATATTTCTTTGAGCTGGTGCACTTTTTCAGGGCAGACGCGTCTAGTATATTTTTTAATCCTCACGATGGGTATGCATTGTTATGTACAGTTGGCTTGACAGGGCAGATTCAGAATCTTAAGGATGTTAGACTTTCTAGGCAGGAAAATTCAAAAGCTACAAGGAGGGCCAGGGGGAAGTTCAAGGACCTTGATATCTAACTGGGACAAAGGGTTAGAATGTGGCAGAGCCTCAGCACTCACCCTCTCTATAGAGAAAACTTCCAAAACTCCTCAGGTCCCGTGATGGCCCTTAAGCCAGTTCATTTCCGTTGAACATAAACCACACTTAAAATGTCTTTTTTCTTGATAACTCTTCTTAAACATAAGATTTTTTGAATCCCTAGTATATATTAATCATAAATTTTTTATGGATTACTCCATATAAAGTCCATGACAGAATCCACAGAAAACTGTTTAAACTTTCTGGGTTTTGTTTTGTTCTTTTTATTTTTTTATTTTTTTTTTAAGATTTCATCCATTTTATCCCTAGAGGGGAAGAGAAGGAGAGAGGGAGAGAAACATCAATGTGCGGCTGCCTCTCGTGCATCCCCTGCTGGGAACTGGCCTGCAACCCAGGCATGTGCCCCGACTGGGAATTGAACCATGATCCCCTGGCTCGAAGGCCCGTGCTCAATCCACTGAGCCACATCAGCCAGGGCTGTTTTGTTCTTTTTAACTCCCAACCAGCCATTTCCTGAATCCACTCACAAGCTGAGTTAGTGAATAGGCTGTCAATCAATATTTATTGTATTCTTGCCTTGTTCCAACTAGCTCTTTTTCCCCAGCTTTTTATAAAGTTGGCAAATAAAATTCTTAAGATATTTAAAGTGTACACTGTGGTGACTTGATGTACATGTACATTGCAGAAGGTTTCTCACCACTAGTTAGTGCATACATCCATCACCTCTTTGGTGAGAACATTTAAGTTCTCTTAGTGAACCAGGTGACTTTAATCAGGAAGAATTGTATACTTTGTACTGTAGGTCTAGCAAACGATAATGAAATAACGTAGCTGACCCACTTTATTCAGTTGAGTGAGAACACAGGACTAACATCTTTGACAATAATCAGACTGATATAAAACTGAGTATATTATAAAGTGCTGAACTGTGTATCATAGAGTACATGATAGAGGCATTTGGTGGATGAGGGAAATACCAGAGTAATAAAAAATGGCTTCATGTAATGGATAAAACTCAAATAAAGTAGGTATAATTTGAATAGGTAAAACCAGGTAAGAGAAAGAGACTACAGATTGAGTGAATATCAGGCAAATGCAAAGAATGAGCAAGGAATTTATAAGGGACAATTCCTGATAGTATGATCAATAGGCCACTTAATCTCATATTCTTAAAACTGCGGGCAGAGTGCAGTGCCCAGCAAAATGCATTTAAAAAACATTCTCCGTGAGTCTTAACTGCACTGTAAATTTTGGTAGTCATTCTGCCAGTTGATGGAAGGTTTAGGCCCAGGAGTGTCCAGCCTTCTGGCATCTCTGGGCCACACTGGAAGAAGAGTTGTTGTCTTGGGCCACACGTTAAATACACAGACACTTAAGGAAAACAAAAAAAGTCTCGTAATGTTTTAAGTAAATTTTTGATTTTGTGTTGGGCCACATTCACAGCCATCCTGGGCCATGGGTTGGACATTCCTGGCTCTAGACAGTTTCCTTTGAGAGCCTACCCACCTCCCATTGTTTCTGGCGCCTGTCACCTCCTAAATATCTTTCCTGGCGTTGGGCGTGGAAGGGATGTTCACCTGAGGTCGCGTTTGGTCTCGGACACCTCCTGAATGCATGACGTTGTGTAGGAACGTTTCCCACTGAACACATGGCACCTCTGCTAAATTTCTAGCCTGTTCCTACAGAGGACTATTTTTGTAAAACTATTTAAAGTTTTGCGTTTCTCTAGAGCACTTCTAATCTTGATATTCACATGACTGTCTTTCAGAGTAACATTTTTTACCAAAAATTATCAGACAGTTGCTGTTAAAACCTACATGTTATTATACATGCACAAGCGTAAAGTTATTGCTATATATTTTATTTTAATTTTCAAGGTAAAAATCTCAGTTAAGAGTCTTTTATGATGTGCTGTTCTCCTGCCCCATCCAAAGTAGTAGTCTCTGATGTAAGTAGAGTCTGTTTGTGACCTTTCCCTGGCAACAGTTACCCTTGGCAAAGGAGAGCCATTTGCATTTTTCTGCTTCCTGCTCTGTTCAAACATCCAGTGCAGGCTACAGAGTTGGGCTATTTAGTTTCAGTGGCCTTGGCCACGTCATCTAATGATCCACCTTTCTTTTCCCATCTACTAAGTAGAGCTAGTTAAGAGTACCTGCTTTGTTAGGGTTATTGGCAGTCCGAGTGGGATAGGGAATGGAAACTGCTTGTGTATAGACATTGTAATCGCTCATGAAGCAGTAGTTGATGCTCATCTCATAGTTGATTTTCAGTTGTTCTCACTGACCTCTTGGTCTTCTTATCCCATTCTTACAAAGATTATGTAGGATGCGTGTAACCAGACACGTGCACTGTGTGATTCTTTTTTACGCATCATTTTTAAATTAAGCTTATTAAAACCTTAATAAGTAGAATGCTTCTAGTTGACATTACTTTATCTTTCAGCCTTTTTGATTTAATCCTTAATTATATTTCTAAAACTGAGTATAGTAGTAATTCTTTTCTGCCTTAGAAGTTGCAAGTGTTACTTAATCAGACCTCAGATCTAAATTCTGAACGTGGGTTAAGTGAGATGATTATGTAGAAGTATCATGTCACCTGTAAAGAAAGAAATAAACGTAGTGTGTGTTTCTGATTCATTCTAGATGTTGAAAGTATAGAAGATTTCATATTAATTCCTATCCTGTGGTGTCCTTTGGTTTTTCTTCTGACTGGACCTCTGATATAACCTTGTTTTGTTATTTACCTTACTGGAGTTGGGTGTGGTGGCGGAGAGGTGGTATTAAGATACAGTTATGATTAATCAAGATTGATTGTAGTGTGATCATCTTCCTCTGTCTGCCATTCTGATATTTTTCTTTGTTTGAATGAGCTAACTCAGGAGGAGTAAAGCACATTTTAAAAATAATAAATGTTTACCATGTCATTAATTGAGTAGTTCTCTTACCTAAGTTGCTCACAGGTCAAATCTGGCCCTCTAGCTTGTTTTTGCATAGGCAGCCAGCTCTGGATGGTTTTTACATTTTTTAAAGGGTTGATAAAGAAAAGGGAGAAGAATATACCACAGAGACAGTATGTGACCACAACACCTAAAACATTTACTCTCTGGCCAGACAGCAAAGAGGTTTGCAGACCCCCTGTGTAAGACACTGATCTCCATCCAGTTCGGGATCTACATTCTGTTACATGTTTTTTAATTGGATAATACCTTTTGCTTTTGAAAGGTATTGTCTGTAATTCTTACACTAAATACATTTGCTAAGAGTCAGAGAATCTTTTTGATTGCCTCCAAGACAATGAGAATATCCTGTAAATCATTATTTTAGCATGTGGTTTTCGACTTTAGCTATTTGTGTTCACTCGTGTCCTTGTTTTAGACCCTTATCAAATATGGTGGTCCTCTTTTCTGTCATAAAACTGACTCCTGTCTTTTGGGTGTATTCTGTATATCTTCAGCTATCAATACCTTAATATTTATCCGATTCTTTCATTTGGATTTTGGGTTTCCCAACACATTTTGCTCCTCAAATTAATATTTTTCAGATCCTCAAAAGAAAGATTCAGAGACCAAGACTTAGCATCACGTGACAGAGACAGGAATTCAAGAGACAGATCACCTCGTGACAGAGATCGAAAAGATAAGAAGCGGTCCTATGAGAGCGCTAATGGCAGATCAGAAGACAGGAGGAGCTCTGAAGAGCGCGAAGCAGGGGAGATATAATTAGCTGTGTACATGTCCTCAATCCTTAAGGCTTCCTCTGGAGTTACATACTATTGTTTAGTTTACAGCTGTTCGGGGGACACAGTGAGCAGTTCCAC
This sequence comes from Anoura caudifer, assembly GCA_004027475.1. Lineage (NCBI taxonomy): Eukaryota > Metazoa > Chordata > Mammalia > Chiroptera > Phyllostomidae > Anoura > Anoura caudifer. The sequence continues at coordinate 28,467 of PVKU01004605.1, read as the reverse complement.
ACACCGGTCCAGCTAGGCTAGATGTACAGTTCCCACCTCAATCTGAACTGAGCGTGTTTTCTTTGATGAAGCCTCAAACTGCACCCATAGTTCCTGGTGAACCTGTAATACAGTTCTGAAAGTGTTCAACACGGTTTTATATATACAAGAAAGACGCGATGTCTTTGTTCTTTCTCGTAGAAGTGAGAACAAAAGAATTGTGTTACTTACCTTGGGGTTTTTGAACATTTGTAAAAATGCTGTCTTCCTTTCTAGTCCAAACAGTGCAGCTTTGGGGATTTCGCTTTTTAATCCTTTTTCCTCTGACTTTTGTATCCCCTACCCACCCTCTAACTTTAAGAGAAAGGGGGTCAGGGAAGCAATATAGCTTCTGTTCTAAGGTTCTGTTCCCGTTAATAACTAGCTGATTACAGTTCAGAGCATTTATACTGGAATGTGTGCTGGAGAAATTTAAATATTGGGAGGTTTTTTTTTAGTTTGTTTAGGGTTGGAAGTTGAACAGCTCTTGCATTACATATACTTTGCTTTTTTTATTGACAATTGGAAATCAAATAAGTCTTGATTTTTCTGTTGTATTGAATTACTACGTTCAGGGTGTTTTGAAAAGGGGGTGGGAACAGGGACTTTTTCATAAGCACTTCTGTTTTATTTTGTGTGTGCGGAATATAAAAGCTATACCCTTATTGTAAAAAAACAATAATAATTAAATGAAACAGTCACCACCACCATTACTATTAAACTGTAACCTGTCTAGTAAATTGTCACTAGAACTACTTGCTGTGGGCATTTCTTTTATTCTTTTATATCATTACTAGTGCCTTACTGTGCAAGGCACCAAAGGAGATACACACACACACTCACGAAGATTGAAGCCAAACTGCTGTCCCACCTGGGTCCCTGGCCGACATCCTTCAGGGCTGTCTGTGCATCCGCTTCTGCGAAGGACTGGGCCTACGGAAGAAACTGGGTTTTTCATTTGCTTTTGTTTTGTATTTCTTCTTATTTGGCAAACTGAAATAAAAACATGGTATAACCAATGTAATGAGACTAGCAGTTTCTGCATCGAAAGCTGTAATTACCCCCTGTGATTTAAACAAGTGTCACTTGTGATTGTAGAACATCTGAGTAACAGAAATACATTAAGGACTAAAATGAGTGTCTGTGAGTACAGTTAACCAAGATCACCTTTTAAGAACTAGTTTTGATCTGTTCCCTAAGTGGCGAATTCGAGGTTGCGAGAACGAGGGCCTCATGTCGGATTTACAGGGTGTGAGTCCGAGGCCTTGCCTGCATCACTGGTTGCTGAGGCAGTGTTCTGTGACTGTGCGGTTCCTGGTGGTCTGCACTCCTCCCTTCAATCCCTACAGGCACTTTGGGTTTAGTACCTGGGATGTGGAGTGAGATGGAAAAGGTTAGGTTGGTGGGTTCGGGCAGACTGTCTGGGACCTGGCCTGTGACGGTTGATGATACATCTAGGCTGCAGTATCGAGCTCCGGAACATGATTGAAAAATACAGTTTAGCATTGTTTGTATAATTGGAATTTAATCCTTGTTTTTGCCTAATTATACAGGTATCTGTATTGTTAGCTGTTGCTGCAGTTGTGATTTGCAGGCAGTGTGGGCCCCTGACCCCGCAGGTCTATGGCAGCCGGTGAAGGACAGCATCGCGCCCAGCTGGCTCCGTCAGGGGGTCACTCCCGCTGTGTGTGCTTTTCGGTGAATGATCCTGATTTAAAAACCCTAGGACGATTCTGTTGCTTAGATGCTTCTAGTATTTAGAGTTGGGGTAAATGATCTACATTTTCAATAATGATCCTTGAGCCAGGGCAATCATTCAGAATAACCCTAAAATCTCAGTATTTCTGTTCCTCATACCCTGTTTTTGGCACCTTTTTGTATCTGGTGACTATAATAGAAAGTGTAAGTTTAGTCCCATATTTGCAAAACTGTTGAATCCTCTGTGATGTCACGAGTGGTGACCTTCAGTAAGGCCTTTGTTTGCTGTCATCGGGCAGCCCCCCAAAGCCATTTTGGGTGAGATGGATTAGCAGCAGCCACTTAAACTGCAGGAAAAATCCCTCCATTCTAAGTTCCATTCCATTTCTTTCTAAAAAGAAAGACTTTACCTCTCTGATAATTATCCTGACACTAATGTTTTAACTTTTCTTCATCTTTTCCAAGTTTTTTTCCCCTCCACATTTCAGTTTAAGAGCCCATTTCCATATCTAGTAACAGCTATCAAGCCTGGCCCTTGGAGCCAGAGCCACGCCTGCATTATAATCTGAGTACTTGCCGTACATTGTGGTGATTTCCCATTCATTGTGGTACCTTTGAAAATGGTTTTTATAAACCAGTTTTAAAAGTCAGAAATGTTTATAGGATTTTCAACATTAAAAATCCAAGTAAATATTACATAACTTTAAAATGTGTGCATATCCGAGGTGGACACACAGCTGGTGTGCTTGGGTGTAGCAGCCAATCGAGTCAGTGAGCCATTGACCCATGCCCCTTCCATCAGCCGTGCGCACCTGCCCTGACCTTGGGTGCCTTCTGCATGAGCATCCACGCAGCCGAGAGCCTTCAGAGCCCCTCAGTCCGCCATCACGTGCTGTATACTCGCGTGGAGCTGTTTACACCATGATTTTGTGATACCCTGACTTAATAATTAGATTTTCCCAGGGTATAGATAAGGCAATACAAAGTTGTCCTCTGTTTTTCTTTCCGTTGCCTCCACTAATGGGCAAAAGTAATCCCAGCACCAGGGGAGTTAGGAGGGACTGGGGAGGGCTGGGAGAACAGGGCTTTGCTGGCAGAGGCCGAGTCTTTCAGCACACTGGTCCCATTTGGTGTGTCTGCCTGTTTTTCACGTTCCGGCAGACACTAGCATGTCAGAGGTTCTGGGTCTCCAAGCACATCTGGGGATCAGACCAGACTAATGGCCAGCACAGTAGGGTTGAGGCTGAAGAACACAGCATTTGGACTCCAAACTGGGCTCAGTCAAGGACCCAGCAAGGAGCTGAGGCCGTAGAACGGCTCTTGAGGTCCCAGCCACAGCGCACTCCTGTATCGGATGCTGCTGGCTGCCTGGAACAGGAGATCCAGCTCACGTGGGCTTGAACATGCAGGGGCCCTTGGCTCAGTGGTCGAGTCCCACATGGCAGCTCCATTCTGAGCCATATATCCAGATGAAACCATTCCTTTGTGTCCCTAAACAGCAAGGCAACTTCCCGAGAAAAGCCTGGGGCAACCTTTTCTCACATTTCTGTGACCATATTGGGTCACGTTCCCACTTGGGAACCAACCAAAGCTGCAGCAGAGTAATGGCGTTCCTGACTGGCTCGGGCCGGGGCCCCTGAAGCAAACATTGACCAGCAGTCTGGGATTGCAAGTTGGTGTGATGGGCTCGGGTGGGTCAGGTGCTCACCCACAGCCCCAAATGGGGGTCACCGCCAGACCACAGGGCTGCTCCACGATTGGGCATTGGAGGGTGGGGCAGATGAGGGAGAGGACCCGTATCCTCAGCGATTCCTTTCCTTGGACACCCTGGAACGTTGGCAGCCTGACCAAGTGCTGGGGCAGTTGATAGGCCTTGTTTCCCGCACCCTCCTACGACCCCGGAGTGGCGGTATAGCCGATGTTCAACGAGTATGCGAGGTGATCATCGAAGTGCCTCGTCGTTTCCACGAGCCTCAGCCCACATCATCTCTGATTCCTACATCGTGGGTGGCAGGAGCGGTGCCAAGTGACTAATCAAACACTCGTTGTAGCTGGCCGACATCTTTTTGATTCTGAGCCTGAGGCTCTTTCTGGCAGAGCAGGTGCGTCCTGGGCTGGGAGAGGCAAGAAGGGACCAACAGGAATGTCCCAGGAGGGAACAAAAAGGCCCAAATAAATGAAGGTGGGATAATCAGCGTGTGGTTCTGTGCTGTGTGGGCTCACTTTTACACTGCCTCTGAAGCAGAGAGTAACATGAAAAGCCCTTACTTACCCACGCTGGGATGTATGGGTTACATGGTTTAGTTCCCCAATTTTGGGGGGTTTTGTTTTAGAAAGTTTGGTACCGCTTGCTTGTAATCAATGCTAAAGTCTATCAGGTGATGAAATATGAAGTACCCGGGGTCACGAAGTATTTCTATCAAAAATGTTTATAGTGAATCAAACCCAACTTCCAGTTTGCAGAAATGAGGCAAATGCAGCAGAGCTATCGCTCTATTTATTTATTTACTTACTTAAATAGTTAAATGTTTTATTTACTTTTAAAGAAGGGAGAGAGGGAGAGAAACCTGGATGTGCAAGAGAAGCGTTTTCACACGCCCCCCCACTGGGGACCTGGCCTGTAACCCAGGCATGTGTCCCGACTGGAAATTGAACTAGTGACCTCTCGGTCCTCAGGCCCGCAGCGCTCAGTCCAAGAGCCTCACCAGCCAGGCGCACAGCTGTCACTCCACAGCTGGCCCAGTCTCTTCAAAAAGTAAATGTTACTGAAAAGAAGTTCTGTGTTAAAAGACAATCAAGAAATACCCATAACAATGCTTCAACCCTGATTTTTGTTTCAAATGGTGGAACCGGGCACATGGAAACATGGATTGAATATGAAGGTAATGCTAATTTTACTAAGTAATAGTGGAACCATAAGTACATAGAAGACTACCCTTATTTTCAGGAGATGCATGCTGAAGTATTTTCAGGAGAAGTGTCCTGACCTCTAACATCTTCAGATGGTTGGATTTCATCCATTCACATAAATGTTAACTGTTGTTAGATCTAGGTGTAGTGAGCATATGGGTGTTTATGTAACTTTAAATTCTCTATTTTGAAACGCTCTCACAAAGTTGGGAGAGAGCTTAGATATTCTCCATTTAAATCATCACTTAAAAATCAGTCTGTCCCGTGAACGTGGGTGTTTTAGTCAGGGTTTTTCTAAATACAGTCTGTGTATCAGAGTCACACACAATACGTGCAAATGGCCTTTGAGCTCATGAAAGCCACTCAGTATTACCTGTCAGTCATCAGGAAGACGCCAATGAAAACCCCACCGAGAGTCCACTACACACCCACCAGGATGGCTGAGAGTAGGGAGACTGGCCGTGCCACGTGTCGGCGAGGAAGTGGAGCGGCTGGAACACGTGTTCTGGCGGGAGTGTAAAACGCGCAGCTCCTTTGGGAAACATTTTGGTGGTTTCTTACAGATGAAACATCTTGACCATGCAACCCCCAGGTACCTAAGAGAAATGACAACCTGTGTCCACACAAGGACTTCTGTGTTTGTTTTTCAAAGACTTTTGTTTGATTTTCGTAGCAGCTGTATTCGTAACACCCCAGGTGTGGAGTCAACCATAGTATCACCCACTGGAGAGAGGGTAAATCCTGACGCATTCCAACAAAGGCCTGCTGATACACGTGCTGACATAAGTCTTTAAAACCACCTACTCAGCTTAAAAAGCAGACGCAAAACACTACGCACTGTGCGATCCTCTTATAAGAAATCCTAGAACAAGCTACACTTAATCTATAGACAATGCAGATGAGCCTGGAGCTGGAGGTCGGGGAGAGGAGAGGATTGACTGCAGAGCAACAGGAAGGAACTTTCCAGAGTGTTGGCCCTACTCCAGTCTTGACTGGCAGTGGTTCACAAGGATGCTTGTCAACAGGTGCTCCTCAACCGGATACATTTTCTTTGGTGCAAATTATGCCTCCAAGTTCATTTAAAGTACTGTTTTTTTTTTCTTTTTTTCCTGGTAGCAAGGTGGGCTCTGTTAGGGTTTCTCAAGATGGGGTCCTTGGACCCATAGCATCAGAATCCCTGAGAAAGCTGGTAGGAACCTCACTTGGGGGCCCCGGCCCCCTGAATCAGAAACAGGCCTTGGGGGATGGCGAGTGTCAGGTCTGACACGGACCGGATGTCCAGAGCTGCTCCTTGCAGGCCGCTGTGAGTCGCGGGGCGGGTCCATGTCAGAGCCTGGTCCCCAGAGCCCCTTGGAACAAGCCAGTGGGCTGGTGACGTCGCTGGATGGGAGTTTCAAACAGTGGCAGCTGGGAGTGCCGGTGGGAATGCGCTAGAAAAATTACCTGGAGGAGTTCCGTGCAGACCAACCTGCATGTCTCGCAGCGCCCTTTCTGTGAAAGGGTGACCTGCTCGGAACTCGAGGCTGACACGTGGAGCGAGGATGGAGCTCTGTGACAGGCGACGACAGGCTGCGAGGAAAGGCGGCTGCGGGAATTGTTTGTGACGCTGGTAGTTCTCAAGCCGTGCCTCGTGTCAGAATCTTGTGGACCTTCTAAAAAAGGCTAATTTCTATTTTTACCGAAGTAGTGCATGCATGTGTTTTGTTTTCTTAAACTGTGAAGATGGATTTAAGTGAGTATACAAAAGGATGTATGTTTGTTAAAGAAAATCAGTCCTAGACGAGGAAGTTCAGGATAAAGCTTTTAACTGGAGCTCAGCTGGGCTGGAGAAGTAACTGCTAAGGAATCTTTGCAGGAAGATGAGTCGGATGGTGATAGTCTGTAACATGTACTTCAGCGTTTAAATTTCTGATGTAGTCCCCGTGTCACTACTTCACTCCTTAGATTATTACGTGCCCACTATTCAATTTATTTATATCATTAAAAAAAAAAAATCAGTACCGTAGTAACTTGATTCCAGTTCTTGGAGAGTCTTCACCTTCTAATCTTGAGCAGAACCGTGTGAGGACTCTACATGGGTAGCCCGGCCCTCCCAGCTCTGGCCACTGGTCTGTTGCCATCGATTAGTGTTAAGGCAACCATTTATAATTATTTTTGCTGTTTCTTCTAGTATTTGTCTTCAAATCTCTAAATAAGCTTACACTTTGCCAGCTTTGGACAGTAAGTCTTCTCTCTCACTCCGCTGCTTCACCAAGGGAAGCTAAGTAACCTCCAGGTTTCAGCCCTCAGCACCGCACTGCGGGCGCCTCCACAGCCGGTCAGGATCCCCCAGCCACACGGTACTTGTCCCTGAAGCTGGGAGGCATGCAGGCGCTCCTGCTGTTGAACCACCCTGACGCCCCAGACCCGGGACGTCTGCTCAGAAGGGCTTTGAAGGGAGTTGAGGTCAGACATGCTTCCTTGCTCTGGAGTTAACTTGCAATCGAAACGAGGAGGCCACGAGAAAGGGTACTTCCAAGGCTTTTATTGCTCGTCCTTGCGGACTTTCCATGTCTCTCCCAGACGCCTGCACATTCTGTACAAGCTGCTGGTTTAGTGGACAACGCAGGTGTCCCCAAGGGGAACGTGGATGTGTGACTTGACTGGAAAGTTGGTTTGCTTATGATAGTTGCGTTGAATGCGCAGCACCAAGATGAGACGCAGGTACGGTCTCCTGTCGGAGAGTTCTCTACAGGCTGGGGAGACCACACAAGCCCCTGCAGCCCCTGCGATGCCACTCCCTGAGGACCCTTCACAAACCCCAGCCCGCTGACACCTTCAGCTGGCGTCCCTACAGCTGTGGGAAGAGCTGCCTCAAGCCCACCCACGTCTCCCGATTTCCTTTCTCACTGGGACCCCGTGTTTGCAGGAACTTCTGCCTACCGAGGCCAGGTTCCTCCTGCCCAGGTGGCTGTCTCCCCTGCATCATCCCAGCCTTGGCCGTGGGTGCACAACCTCCCTCTTCCTCCAGGGGTCCACGGCTTCTCACTTGCTGTGACCCTGGTGGTCAGCTGGGTTGGGCGTGTGCCAGCTGCCCAGAACTGGCATTGACAGCAACGATGTCCCTGCCAACAACCCTTCTCGCCGCAAAATGTATTTCAGGCGCTTGATGAGAACCCAGGTTGGGCTCACCTGTGATCTGTTCCTCTAGGACTGAAAGGGTGTGCACTGTGGGGAAGCAGGTGCGGGAGAGCATGGGAAATGGCCATATTAACGAGGGAGAGACCAAGGCTCAAAGTGCTAAAAAACAAAACATCTGAAGGTCTCTGAACAGATCCTCTGCAGCAGCTGGAGATGGAAATGGGCGCTCAGCCCCAGGGCCACAGAAAGCCTTCCACCCAGAGGTCGTCTTCCTGCAACAGAGGTCCAGTTCCCGGGTTCGTTCAGGGCAGGGCCCGTGAGCACGAGGCAGGGAGCAGGCTCCACGCCCCCAGTGGGTGACTGGGTGAAACTCATGTCACTTGGCCCCCTTGGCGCAGACAAAAGGCCTTGGAGAGGAGCAGTCCAAAGCCACGAGCTTGCCTCCATCCACGGCCCCGCACCTGAGATCCGGCTGGCCCTCCACTTCTTCCGGGACTCTGGGGAAGGATGAGAGGAAGGAGGGGTGCTTGGGGGGAGGCGGGGCTTCCGGGCGTCACAGGCCCACCACCCTGCAGCCCCACTGGCCCAGGGACTGTTTGACTCGGCCCTGGGAAAGGCATGTGAATCCCTACCTCATCAGCTGTGTGGCCCTGGGTGGACCACCAAAGCTCTCTGAGTGGCACACCTGTGTGTAGAACAGGGTGCCAGTCCTGCTTGGGTCAGTGTGCTGGGGTCTTAAACGGGGTGGGGTGACGAGGACTAAACAAAACCACGCCCTGAGCATGCGTGTGGGGTCAGCCTCTGAGGGGTGGAGCAGGGCGACTGAATCTGGGGAGATGGCGGAGTTGGCACAGCAGTGCAGGAGGAGGGGAAGGCTTCCAGCCCCCCTCTGGCACCTGCTGTGATGCCACACTAGTGCACTGGGGACAGAGGGGGACCCCCCACCCAGGCCCACAGTCACTCACGGCCAGGGTGACAGGGGGGTGCCGTCGATCCAGTGCCAGCCATGGGGGCCTCTCTGGACCCCCACCCAGGAGTACTTGATGGCTAGGCATCTGCTCAGGAAGTCCTGCGGGAAAAAGCAGCTGGTCACTCTTACTGGATGTGAGCTCGCCTCACCTGGGGCTCCTGCAAGTTCCCAGCTTTCCGGGCCCAGAAGCAACTCAGCTGCACCCGACCCAACTTGCCCAAACACCAGGAGCTGGGAAGTTGCTCCTGATGCTGACGGGTTCCCTGGCACTGAGCTCAGGATGGGAACCAGAAATGGGGGTGATCCCATCTCTGCCCTCAAGGCCAGAGGATCTGAATGCCAGTCCCCACCAAGCGACAGAGTTTGGACAAAGAGGCTCGAAGGCGAGGGGGCAAGGTGAGCAAAGCTGAGGTGGAGGCAGCGATGGGTGGATTAGGCTGCAGCCACCTGGGAGCAAATGGCCAACAACACAACTGCCAGCAAGAGCATCGGGTATTGTGTAACGGTTCGGGGCAGTATTCTTAAGGCCCTTCAACAGAAGTAAGAGGCCCACGGAGCACCACTGAGGGGCTGCGGGGGGCGGCGCAGCAGCCGGAAAGCTGTGGTACGTGCAGGGTCACAGTGAGTGACAAAGCTCACAGTTGCGGCATGACTGTAATAACAAAAAAGTCTGTACGTATGCAGACGCAAATGTGAGGAACAGCCAGGATGAAAACAAGGAGGTTGGAGAGCTGTTAGCAGTGATTATTTCCTTCAACTCTTCATGCTTGATGTCATCTTTTAACAATAAACCAAGACAGGGATGTAAGATTTTTCAACTTATTTCAAACCTGCACTTCAACTGTAATTCAAAGGTGTTAACGCTGTAATTCCTGATGCGATGGGGCCTGTCCGCACCTGCCCAGTTTTTCCCTGCCTGGCGTCCAATCCATTTTGGGGAAAAAATCCAAGAGCATGAAGGGGAGAAAATGAATTTACCCAAAGATAACACAGGGACATGCATGAAGAAAAGGTGGAAGCCACCCAAATGCCCAGCCGACTGAGTACAGGATAGCAACTTGATGGGAGACTGCAGGTGTGTAAAGATGACAAGCCCATAGAAAAGGTAGTCATGCACGAAAATGCAAATACGAAATCAGGCTCGGTGGCAACGGCAGCGCCCACCAGCATGGGCACCTTGTCACGACGCCAAGAAGCCTTTACTCACGTTAGTGAACCGGGACAGTAAAAATGAATGTGATGTTATATTCAGTTTTTTGCCCCCAAAATGGTATAAGTTGACAAAGATGAAACCTGGGTATTTAACCCTGGGAATTAGCAAGTAAGCATTGGAGTGACAACTGTCCCTTAGTGCCACTCTCATTCATCCCTCAGGTCTTTCAGCTTCAAGGTCCTTTCCTGTAGGGACGCTGTGAACTTGGGGAGGACTAGGGGCCAGTCTTACCATGGACTGTGACAGCCCAGCACACAACCAGCCAGCTCAGCAAAACTGCCTCACCGGTTACAGCCTGCTGTAACCGGTGAGGATATGCACGCTCCCCCACTGCCCACCCCCCCCCTCCGCCTTCTCACCTGGGTGTGGCTCAGCAGGGCGAGGGTGGCATTGCGGGCCGAGCAGTAGTCCTGGCTGGCTTCCCAGGCCTGAGCTTCAGCAGAGAGGTAGTAACAGTGCTCCCCATACCACAGCCAGCCCTGGGGACACGGCCGGCACCTGGCCCCTGCAAGCCGAGACCACAGGTAAGCCGCAGGGTAAACTATGATGAGCTGAATGCATGTACACTAAAACATCAATTCCCGCCCGCCAGCTGGACTGAGGGGCAAATCTGCAGGCATGAGACTGGCGAGCCTTCCGGTGGCAAGCAGGGTGGGCAGGGCCCATGGAAGGCTACACAGTTTGTGCGGGGCACAAAGCCCCCCTGGGCCAGGCTGCCGACCACTTGCTTGTCAGAGCACAGCCAGGAGGAGGCGCCATACCTGTTTTAGAGGCCAGGACTATATTGGCGACTGTGGACACCGCCAGGAGCACAGCCATGACTACCAGGGCCCAGCGCAGGGACTTCATGTACATCGGCAGCCCTGGGGAGGTGGGGGTGGGACAACCAGGAGAGACAGGTTAGAGCCACTGACTCATACATCAGCTTCACACCCACGTGCCCACCCACCGCCTCGGCCCAGACACACGGATGACCCCCTGGATTTAGAACTTCCTATTCGGGAGAAAAATACTACATGTTTTCTTCTTAAATAACTAGAAGGCCTAAGATTCTACTCAAGAGAGAATAATTGGCTAACAAGCATTTACTGTGCGCCTCAGACACGGTGTAAATACGCCAAGCATGGGGAAAAGCCGCTGCACTCTAGGAGCTAAGAGACTGGGCGGAGGTACCAGGGGACGAAACTGCAGATGAGAGAGGAACGAGGGCTAGATTCGGAGTTCAACGGACCTGGGTTCAAGTTCTGACTCAAGTGTTCTTGGTGTTTTCTGGTTTTAACACTGGAATCACACCTGCCTCTTTTACCTCTCTAGGTCACTGGAGGCCAAGGAGGAAACACCATGCGGAGAGCACTTGGACAGGAGTGAGGTTACAGAGGGGAAAAGAACTCCAGGGACCCAGAGAATTAAGTACTGACGTAGGCTAGCTACATCGTGGATGACCTTGGAAACACTATGCTAAGTGAAAGAAGCCAGACACCAAAGGACGTGTATTATGAGTCCATTTGAATGAAATACCCAGAATAGCCAAACCCATAGCGACAAAGCAGACAGGCGGCTAGCTGGGCGGTGAGAGCTAAAAGGCGGAGCGTTTCTTTTTGGAGTGAATACAAATATTCTAAAACCGGCTGCTGATGGTCACGCAACTCTGTGAAGATACTAAAGATCGTAGAGTTGTATGCTTTAAGTGGGCGAATTGTGTGGTGTGTAAATTATAGCTCGGTGAAGGTGTTCCCCAAAAAAGCAAAATGAAAATGCTTGGAATAAAAGATATACAGGTTAGGCCGGGTAGCTCGGTTGGTTAGAGTGTTGTCCTGATACACCAAGGTTGCAGGTTCAATCCCTGATACACCAAGGTGTGCGGGTCTGGGCACAGACAAGAATCAGCTAATGAATGCATAAGTTTGTTTCTCTCTCCAAAATTAATAATTTTTTAAAAGGTACATAAATTGACAATCTTCAAATAACAAAAGCAGAACTAAAAAGCCTAGAGAAGAAAAGGAAAATAAACCCACCAATCACCTCAGTAACTGTAACTAGTGTGGCAGAACAGTAAATTCTACTCTGACCTTTCGGAAAACCAAGCAGTAAAGAAATACACTAAGCTACAAAAGTCTCACACACTTTCACACTCAGGGCTACAATGCGGACCAGGAAATGGCCCCCCGCACAGCCGTCTGTCTCCCAAACTTCCAGGCTAAAAAGAAAAGGAGCACCCCGCCCCCCTCACTCGCACCTTTAGAAAGCATTTCTTACACAAGTAACAAATGCATTGTCCTGGTCAAAAGAAAAATACATACAGATGAAGCTAAATCCCCCCAATTGCTACTTATCTTTCAAGGCTGAGCTCCAGGAAGCTTTCCGGCCCCCAAGTTCACCGGCCACTCCCTCCCGGTTCCCTGTCCAGGATTGCTTAATTGTTTGTATCTTTTTCAGGCAATCTTCTTCCCTCGGGGCCGCCACCACCGGCACCCACCACCGTCACGTGATCCTGAAAAACTTTCCCTCGCCTGGAATTCCTTCCACTTCCACCTCTCAAAGAGGCTGCGCACACTAAGAGGGCGTGTTAAAGTTGTCGGAGGAGTGTAAGGGGAAAGAATAGTGGGTTTAGTCTTTTATCCCAAGCCACCTGAATTAGAATTACGTAGACCAGAATGTCATTGGTTTCAAGCCAGAGAGAGGACAGGTAGGGCCGGACATTGGGAGGGTCGTCTTGGATCTCCTAGTCCCTCCAGAGCAGTGGCCCAGGGTGGACTGGATGTTGGGGGACCCCGGGCTGCCTGGACCCCGACCCGGCGGCGTGGGCTCCCGGCGCAGGCGCGCGCTTACCGATGAGCTTTATCGCCCGGTGCAGCTTCATGTCGCCGTCCACCTGGGCGCGATGCAGCAGCACGGTGTCCTCCTTCTCCAGCTCCTGCTCCTTGCAGCGGCAGCGGCACTTAGGGGAGCCCGGGGACTCCGCGCCCCCCTCCACAGGGTCGGCCCGGCCCTCGGCGTCGAGGCCGTGCTCCGCCCGGGCTGCGGCCAGCTGCGAGCCCCGGCCCCACGTGCTGCCCAACGAGGCGGTCCGCGGCAGGATCGGGAACACAGGCGAGGCGTGGCGGGAGAAGCCTGGGGACTCGGGTACCGGCACCGTAATGAAGCGCGTGGAGGGCGCGGGCGAGGGCGCGCGGCTACCACCGGCCGCGCCCACGGGCTTCACGCGCACGTCCACCTGCAATTCCACCGGCGCCCAGGTGCCGGGCTCCCCCGGCGCGGCCCAGGGCACCAGCTCCACCTCGCGGTCCCGGGGCTGCTCGGCCGCAGCGGGGCCCGGTGACGGCGGCTCCGGGCTGGCGGACACCTGGCGGCGGAAGGCACCATAGCCCAGGCTGGGTGGCAGCACCCGCAGGCGCGCGGGGTGCGGCGAGGGCAGCTTCTTCCCGCCCGAGAGGTCCTGGCCGGCGCCGGTAGCCTCGTGCACGGCCGGAGCCGGACTGTTCTCGGGACTCTGTGGTCGTTCCTCCGCGGGGGCCTGCGGCTGCTCCAGCCCGGGGACCTGGTTTTCCAAGGTCTCCATTGACAACTCGGTCCCGGCTTGGTCTCCTTCGGATGCCGCCCGGGCCCTCTCCATCCCGGACGCGGAGCAATAGAGAGATGCAAAGTGGAGCTCACCTGGGCCCAGGAAGGAAGGCGGTTTCCCCTCTCGCTTCGGCCCTGGTCCCGCGGGGTTGGTGAAGTTGCCGAACCACGCCGCCCTCCCAGGAGCCTGGGGTTCTGTTGTCCACGCCCCTTCAGGCCACGCCCCTTCACTTGGCGCAGGCCAACGGGAAGGGCTGAGGGCCTGGCTCTTTGGTTTTCCCGGAAAACATCTAGGAGCAGGCACTTACGGGAGAACTCGTAGTCCTGTGCACCGGGACTCTTTCCTCTTCTTTGTCCTTGGTCCCGCCCACTTCCCCTCTCCCTGCTCCCGCCCCGCCCCCCCCCTTTGCTATTGTGCTGATTTGGAGAGTTACAGCGTGGGCGGACAGCGGTTGGCCAAGTCTTGTAGAGACGCTGGGACCTCAGGAAAACCAGAGGGTCCAAAAGGAACGGGGCGGCCTGCGGAAAAGTAACCGAGCTGGTCGTTCCGGCAGTGTGGTGAGGGAAGGGGCACCACACCTGAGAGTAACCCGCCCCCTTGCCGCAGAAGTCCCTGGAACAGCTGCTCTGGAGGCCTGACTCCTACTAGCCTAACTCGTTGAAGACTGAGGAGTAAATAAGCATGAAACTGTTTTCCTGGTGACAGGAGCCGGGTCCCGAGCAATCTGGTGTGCTGGGGTACAGGTTTCCCAACCCTGGCCACTGAGCTGAATGCCAAAGACCCCCCCAAAACCACCAGATTCCTGGGTGGGCTCCACCCAGGCCTACTGAATCCCCTAAGGGACTGAGGCTAGTGCTATTTTTATCAAGTTCCCCAGGATAGGATTGGCAGATAAAATACAGGTCAATCAGTTAAATCTGAATTTTTGGATAAACAAGAGATAGTTTCTGCCCTTCCTAAAGCTTCCTTGTTCAATTCTGTGGATTTCTGGGACCCTGCCCTCTCTACCTCTTTTTTTTTTCTTCCTTAAATTGACATAACAGTCACCACTCTGATTGCTAGGGGATGGGGTGGGGGGAACCAAGTCCCACCACCGGCTGCTTGGGGCTCTCTCAGGATGAGCACCAGGCTTCGGAGCAGGCTCCACTGTGCCTCCTTCCATGGCAGAGTCACAGTGGCCCTGGCACGGGAAGGCCATTTACAACTTCTGTGGTGGAAAACCCTAAGGCAGGTGAATTACCCAAATGTTTCAAGGGGCTTCAGTTCCTGGCTAGCCAAAAAAGAACAAGTATCTACTGCTGTCCCTTCTTCCATCCTTTTCTCACTTTAAAATCCTTTTTCTATTTTACAACAGCATTACATGCTTGTGATCCAACGTTTAAATATTACAGGAAATGCACACTGCAGAAAGCAGAAATCCCCAGAATTGCCTGCCCCAGGAATCTCGGTCATTAATGGTGAGGTGTGCAGTCTTCTGGCTTTTTTTCTATGCACACCCTCAACTGTATTGCTATGATACGCATATATTTTTTATTTCCAAGTCTTCACTCATGACTCAACTTATGTCTGTCCCTAATTTATTTAGGCTGTCTCCTTCTGGTGCACATTCGTGTCGTTCCCCTTTGGGTGACATAGTTACTGCAGTGCCACAAATGCCACCTTGCACGTTGTCTTTTGTATTTTTAATCACATCTCCGATGATATTTTCAGAGTATAAATAAAATATTTTAAAAAGAAAGGGAAAAAATGGAAGCCCTTAGCCAAAGGGTGCTCTGATGGACAATGTTGCAGGGGCCCGAGAACTCCCAGGAGGCTGAACACACAGTGGATGAGACAGGGTTGTGCCCCCAGCCTCACCAGCACTTGAAACGACCAATCTCTTAGTCTTTGCCAATCTGGTGGGTGAAAACGTAAAATTTCAACTTGCACTTTTTTTTTTTTTAGTTATAGATGAGGTTGAACATGTTTTCGTTTGTTAACTGTGTAATGAGAAGTGTCTTGCCATTCTCAGGGCCGTTGCCACTTCCTCTGAGGCCTCGGATCGCCAGCTGGTTCCAGGAAGTAGTTCAGTAGGAACCAAGTTCGCTGGTGCAGGGAGGCTTATGGTATCTGGCCTGTCTAAACAGACCAAAGAGTTCTGAGAGCATGGACTAATTCATGGCTGGTTGCTCCAAAGGGGAAACAAACATCCTCACCCTGGCTCTTGGCTGATGTCACCCCCTCTGGCACCTGGGGCTCTTCTAGGGCCCCTGGGCAGACCGATGAAGGAGGAAGGGGGTTTCTGCACAGCCAGCTCGCTGGCATGGTCAGTCCATCCTCAGCTCACATTCCCCCAGCTCAGAGGCTCAGAGGCACCCAAGCCAGGGTGGCAGTTCCCACGCACCAGCTCCCTGTCCCTCAGCTGTGGGCTGTCTTCATAGAACTCAGCGCTGTTTTCGGCCACCATGTTCACACATTTATCTTGTTGTTTCCTGGTTGTGTCTGGTCCTCTAGAAATCATTGCTGTAGCCCCAGAACCATCTCTGGCCTGCCCACCCCCTGTTCTTGGCTGATGTCACGCCAGTGGCTTAGTGAATATTCATGAAACACATACTGCCGAGCAAGGCCCTGTGTGGATGCTGGGCACACCTTGTCTTTATTATTTTTCTCCCTCAATTTTTACAGACAGATTTTAAGCAGACTCTATGTACATGGAGAGCAGGGTGACAGCTAAGGGGGAGGAGAGGAGGGGGTGGAGGGATGGAGCAAAAAGGAAAAAGGACTTGTGGACACGGACAAGGGTGTGGCGATTGCAGGGAGGGGTATAAGGGGACTAAATGGTAATGGAAAAAGTACAATAAAAATAAAACTATACAAAAAAATTGGAAAAGAAAAATAAAAAGAATAGAGAGCACTTGAATACCCTCCGCCGAGATGCAACAGTTAGCATTGCACCGTATTTGCTTTGTCTTTACCTCCACACAAGCATACTCTCGTGGTTGTCTCTGTGAAACACCAGCTGAGTGCACACGCGGTGAAGCCGCCCCGAACTACTCAGCGTGTGTCTGCTGCGAATACGTGTATTCGCCCGAGGTCCAGGATCACTCTCGCACCCAGAAATGAACAGCTACTCCATACTAGGTGATGCACAGAAGTCATGTTTAAATTTACCCAACTTTTTCAGACCAGGATCCAGTCAAGTCTCAGACATCCCGTTTGGGTGTTATGTTTATTTCTTCTTCCTAATAACTCTTCGAGGAAGGCACTGAAATGCCTACTTTACAGATGAGGAATGTGAGGGTCAGGGAGGTGGAGGAACCTGCCCGATCACGTGACTCCAAGGTGGGAAAGTCAAGATGCTGTCCTGTGTCTCTGGCTCCCAAATACGTCTTTTCTCCCCCCTTCTGCGTCCTGCTCCCCTGCACCTCAGTTTCTTGGGGGTTTCGTTCCCAGACTCCGGCTAGTCCAGTGCATGCAAGTCATGGGCTGGGCCGAGGTGGAGTGTCAACGCAGTTACCCAGCCAACTAGTCTTCACTTTCAAGTTCCTCTAGCCGCACTCGCCTCCTCCTTACTCCCAACCTTATCTCTGCTGCTTTCTGAAACCTCGCTGTACTGGGAGTGACCGGGCACCCTGTTTCTGCCTCACTTACTTACAGGAGGACCCACTTGCAGCTTGGGGAGACGAACGGCTTCAGTAGAGGATCAGAAGGTGGCTTTTGGCCAGGGGTGGCGGCAGGCCTGCAACAGGAGAAAGCATTGCAGCTGGATCTGTGCACGCTCACCCAGGGAGACTTGAGGAAGAGCCCTGACAGGGGAGGAAAACATCTCCCTGAGTCATTGGCTGCTTGCTCTGTGCAGGTCATAAATCGGATCCTCCCTTGATGGGAGCTGCACTTTTGGAATTCTCTGCATAGTTTGCAGTGGGTGGGGCTAACGCCTGTGAATAAGGCAGCCTGACTGAGTCAACATCACATGGGCTGTGCCCATCCTCCTGGGTGATTATTTGATGAGTCCAGAATTTTAAAAATGAAATACTCAACTCTCCCCTGGGGCTAGGAACACTTCAATTTTCAGGGCAAAAGGTCCAACTCTCATCTAAAGAGGAAGAAGCAGAAAATACCTCTCTTTTTCTCGTATTGACTTTACAGGAAAGGAACATGACTAACTTTATTTTTTTTTACTTGTTTCTATAATTATATGTTTTCCTTTTTTTCTTTTTCAATTACAGTTGACATTCAATAGTACTTTAGATTAGTTTCAGCTGTACAACACAGTAGACAATTCTATGATTTACAAAGCGATCCTCCGGTAAGTCTAGTATCCCCCTGGCCCCATGCACATGTACTACGATATTACTGACTGTTCCCTGGGCTGAACTTCGCAGCCCTGTGACTGTTTCATAACTTCCAATTTGTATTTCTTAATTCCTTTCACCTTTTTCACTCAGCTCCCCTAACCCCCTTCCAAACTGAGGGAACAAACCCTCAGTTTGTCTTCTCTCTCTATGAGTCTGTTTCTGTTTTGTTTGTTTATTTTTTCATAGTTACTGTAATATTATTGACTATATTCCCGATACTGTACTTTACATCCCCATGACTATTTGTAGCTACCAATGTGTACTTCTTAATCCCTTCATCTTTTTTACCCAAACCGCCAACCCCACCCCCATCTGGCAACCATCAAAATGATCTGAGTCTGTTTCTGTTCTGCTTGTTCGTTTACTTTGTTTTATTTTAGATTCAATTGTTGATAGATATGTATTTATTGTCATTTTATTGTTCATATTCTTGCTGCTTCTTCTTCTTCTTCCCCTCCTCCTCCTTCTCCCTCTTCTCCTCCCCTTCCCCTCCTCCTCCTCTTTCAAGAAGACCCTTTAACATTTTATGTAATACTGGTTTGATGATGATGAACTCCTTTAGCTTTTTCTTCTCTGGGAAGTTCTTTATCTGTCCTTCGATTCTAAATAAAAGCTTTGCTGGGTGGAGTAATTTTGGTTGTAGGTCCTTGCTTTTCATCACTTTGAATATTTCTTTTTTTTTTTAAAAAAAGAGTTACAGTTATTAACCTTATTTATTTATTTATTTATTTTTATTTATCTCTAGAGGGGAAGGGAAGGAGAGAGGGAGAGAGGGAGAGAAACATCAATGTATGATTGCCTGTTGTGCGTCCCCTGCCGGGAACTGGCCCAAAACCCAGGCATGTGCCCTGACTGGGAATCGAACCGAGATCCCTTGGTTCACGGGCCCATGCTCAATCCACTGAGCTACACCAGCCAGGGCTGAATATTTCTTATCAGTCCTTTCTACCTGCAAAGTTTCTGTTGAGAAATCAGGCGACAGTTTTATGGGAGCTCCTTTATAGGTAACTAACTGCTTTACTCTTGCTGTTGTTAAGATCTCTCTTTGTCTTTAGCCTTTTGCATTTTAATTATAATGTGTATTGGTGGTGGCCTCTTGCTTGGGCCTCTCTGTGCTTCCTAGACTTGTGTGTCTATTTCCTTCACTGGGTCATCATTTTTTCCAAATAGGTTTTCAATTTCTCACTCTCTCTTTTCTCCTTCTGGCACCCCCATAGTGCAAATGTTGGTACACTTGAAGTTATTTCGGAGGCTCCTTACACTGTCTTCACTTTGGGGGATTTTTTTCTTTTTGCTGTTTTGTTTGGGTGTTATTTGCTTTCTTATATTCCAAATAGCTGATTTGATTCTTGGCTTCATCTACTTAC
Source organism: Anoura caudifer (assembly GCA_004027475.1). Lineage (NCBI taxonomy): Eukaryota > Metazoa > Chordata > Mammalia > Chiroptera > Phyllostomidae > Anoura > Anoura caudifer. Next base: position 9,272 of record PVKU01004605.1, on the reverse strand, counting down.
TCTACTGGTGATTCCCTGTAAATTATTCTTCATTTCAGTTCCTGTAGTCTTCACTTGTGACTCATTCTTTCTTATGGTTTCTATGTCTGGTTTCATGCTGTTAAAGGTCTCACTAAGTTCCTTGAAGTTCTCACTAAGTTTCTTGAGCATCCTTATAACCATTGTTTTGAACTCTGTGCCTGGTACTTTGCTTGCCTCAATTTCACTTCGTTTTTTTCTGGAGATTTCTCCTGTTCTTTCATTTGGCTGCTTCCCTGTGTTTGTTTCTGGGTATTAGGTGGAGCTGCTATGTCTCCCAGACGTGGTAGAGTGGCCTTGAGTAGTAGGTGTCTTATGGAGCCCAGTGGTGCAGCCTCCCCAGTCACCCAGGCAGGATGCTCCAGGTGTGCCTCTGTGTGGGCTGTGAGCACTGTCCTGTTGTAGTTATTGATTGCTGTTAGCATCACTGGGGGGGATTGACCCCCAGGCTGATGGGCTGTGAGGACTGACTCGACTACAGCGGAGGAGCTGCTGTGCAGGAGTTGACCCAACGGAGCAGGACTTGCTTCAGTGGGGCTGTGGTGCTCACCAAGTGCGCCCCTTGAGTGTCTTGCCTGTGGAGGGCGTAGGGTTGTATCCAGTGTGGTCTGAAGCTGTCCACCGGATGCAATGGCTTTGGGGCCTCCCAGGAGGTGCAAAGTCAGCCACTACCTGTGCCCTGCCTGGGGCCACCTGGCTGCTACAGAGCAGTCTCCAGATGGCTGCTACTTGTATTGCTGGGCTTGGAGGTGCCCAGGAGAGGCCAAGCCATGAACCAAGGCCAGCTACTGCTAGTGCTGGGCCTGGGACCACTTAGCAAGAGGTATGGGGTATGCAGAAGCCAGATGCTGCTTGTTTGAGAGATTTTAGCAAAGTCCAAAACATGGAGCAAGAGAGGCCGTTTGTACAGAAGAGCCACTGAAGGCAGCGTGGGTGGGCCTGCAAGCTGGGTGGGGCGGGTCTCAGGGAGTCACGGGGACTGGGAGAACAGGGTGAGCCAGGTTGAGGGCGGCTCAGATACGGCACCTGCCCGCCAACTCTGTGTGTGCAGGCTGGGGCTGGGGGTCTCAGAAGGCACGATGGCCTCTGCCAGCACTTTCATCTGGCAGAAAGCTGCCCCCCGGAGCTCTTGTACTGATGTCAGACAATTCGGTTCCTCCCCATACATCCCTGGTTCCTTTCAAGCTGCTGGCCCAGCGCTGGAGCTCAGGGAGAGTGAGTCTGATGAAATCTGTGCGCAGACCCTTTAAGAGGAACTGTCTGGGACTCCAGAAGCCCTCTGTCTCCCTCAGCCTCAATCTCCCCTGGTTTTTATAGCCAAAAGTTATGAGACTTCTCTTCCTGGCTCTGCAACCCTGGGATTGATGCCTGGTGTGGGTCTGGGACCCCTCACACCTCAGGAGGGACCTCCATGGCCAAGGTATCCCTCCTGATTGTAAGCCACCACACGTGGGTGTGGAACCAGCCGGTCCCTCATCGCTCCCCTCCTACCAATCTTGTGGTTTCTTCTTTATATCCCTAGTTGTAGGACTTCCATTCAGCTAGATTTCAGGTGGTTCTGAATCATGGTTGGTCTGTAGTTTAGCTGTCATTTTGACATGGTTGTGGGAGGATTTGAGTATCGCACTGTTATCTTGACTGGAAGTCTGTTATTTTGTTATTTAGATTCCACATATAAGCGAAATTGCATGGGATTTGTGTTTCTCCTTGTGACTTATTTCACTTGGTGTAATACTCTCTAGGCCCATTCATGTCGTTGCATATGGTAAGATTTCATTCTTCTTTATGGCCGAGTAATATTCCATTGAATATATTACAATGTCTTCTTTATCCAGCAAATAATGCTGCAATGGACATAGGGGTGCATATACAAGGGAGGACCCCCCAAAACGGAATTACCTTCTGGAGGGCAGGCCCTTGTAGTACAGGCTTACCCTGCTAGGTGAGTGTTCTAGGAACCCATCTTTATCACTGTACCAGCTGGTGTTGTTGTGAGAGGCTGTATTTGGCTTCAGTGAATTTTTTTGAAGACTCTTTTAACACGTTTGCCCATTTCATGATGGATGTTTTATGAGTGCACCTGCCCACACCATGCTGAGTGTTCAGCAGTTTTTGCCCCAAAATGGCATGACTCCTGTGTCCAACCCTCCCACTTCACCCAATTTCGACTTGAGCAACTGTTTTTTTTGTTTCCCCACATGAAAAAAGTCCTCAAAGGGAAACATTTTGCCACTGTGGAAGCGTTGAAACAAAAAATGGCAGAAGCACTAAAAAGCATCAAAATTGATGAGTTCAAAAACTGTTTTGAGCAAGGAAAAAAGTCTGGATAGGTGTATTGCATCAAATGGAGAGTACTTGGAAGGTGACTGAAGTTTAAACATGTTTTGGATTTCTTTGAATATATACCCAGAAGTGCACTTGCTGAGTTGTAAGGTAGTTTTATGTGGTGGCACCAGTCTGCAATCCCACCAACAGTGCACAGTGGTTCCCCTTCTCCACATCCTCTCCAACATTTGTTGTTTGTTGATTTATTGATGATAGTCATCCTCACAGGTGTAAGGTGATGGATTGTTTTAATTTGCATTTCTCTGGTGATTAGTGATGTTGAGCATCTCTTCATATGTCTATTGGCCATCTGCATATCCTCTTTGGAGAAGTGTCTGTTCAGGTCATCTGTCCATTTTTTCATTGGATTGTTTGGGGGTTTTTGGTGTTGAGTTGTATGAGTTCTCTAAAAAATTTGGATATTAACCCCTTGTTGGATGTACCGTTGGTACATATCTTCTTCCATTCTGTAGACTGTCTTTTAGTTTGTTGATGGTTTTCTTTGCTGTGCAAAAGCTTTTTAGTTTGATGTAGTTCCATTTGTTTAATTAAGTTTTTGTTTCCCTTGCCTAAAGAGATAAATCAGAAAAAAAAATATTACTAAGAGCAATATCAGAGAGTTTACTGCCTATATTTTCCTCTAGGAGTTTTATGGTCTAGGGTCTAACATTTAAGTCTTTAATCCATTTGAATTATTCTTGTATCTGGTGTAAGAAGGTGGTCTACTTCCATTTTTTTTGCACATATCTGTCCAATTTTCCCAACACCATTTATTGAATAAATTGTCTTTATTCCATTGTATATTCTTGCCTCCTTTGTCTGGGCTCTCTGTTGTGTTCCATTGATCTGTGTGTCTGTTATGCCAGCACCATGCCGTTTTGATTATGATAGCCTTGTAGTATAATCTGATATCAGGTGGTATGATATTTCCAGCTTTATTTTTCTTTCTCAAGATTGCTGTGTGTATTCGGGGTCTTTTGTGGTTCCATATACATTTTAGGAGTATTTGTTCTAGTTGTGTGAAAAATTGCCATTGGTGTCGTGATAGGGATTGCATTGAATCCACAGATTGCTTTAAGTAGTATGAACATTTTAACAATGTTAATTCCTCCTACCCATGAGGACGGTATACACTTCCATTTATTTGTATCTTCTTCAATGTTTTATAATTTTCTGAGTACACATCTTTTACTTCCTTGGTTAAATTTATTCTTGGTATTTTTTAATTTTTTGATGCAGTTGTAAATGGTATTGTTTTAATTTCTCTTTCTGATACTTCATTATTGGTGGATAAAATGCAGTCAATTTCTGCATATTAATTTTGTATCCTGCTACTGACTGATAGTGGGTTTCGGTGGAATTTTTATGGCTCTCTGTATAGAGTATCATGTCAGAAAGATGGCTAACTTTAACTCAGACTAATCCTGCACACCAGGTTTGTTACTTTACTGGTGTCAGGAGCAGGGATGGTGAGGTACTCAGCTTCAGGGATGCTCAACCCTCAGAGTCCAGGTGAGTGGCACTCCTTGGGCATGACATTGCACAGCCTGCATTGTTGAATGCATACCCTGGTCAAGGATCCCCCAGCTGCACCCTGGTGGGGGAGGGTCAAACAAGTGGGAGAATGAGAGCGAAAGAGAGAGAGAGAATGTGTTGAACCAGTTCCTGTCCTAATTATACACATTGGGTATCCTTTAGCCAAGTAGAAGTTGCCTGCCCCTCGGCTCTGGATAACATAAACAAAAACCTTTCATAAAGGCAAACTTCTGGAGGAAGAGTCTTACATCTCTAACAATACTGGACCACATTCATGGACTCCATCAAGGTCTACCTTTCTCCATTAATAGACACTTCTATTCCTGGGGGGCCACCAGAGAGCCTAGGCCACCAGAGACCACGTCATGTCCCCTTTTGTGAGCACAAGAACCTGGCCTTCACATTCTAGGTCCAGATGGGGAGATCAGCCATTGTCAAGTGGGAAGGTCTTGGTCCCATTGCTAACAATTCTAAATTTCATGGTGAACTTCTACACTTGGGAAGAAAACTGAGTTTACGGTTTTACTGTAAAGATGTGTGAGTGGATGGGAGTTTTCAGGGCAAACTGGTTTGTGTGTAGATCCCTCTGTGACTCCAAGAGAATCTGGGAACCCTCTCCCTCGTAAGATCATACATTTTGCAGTTTTCAGGTTTTTTGTGGGGGCACAGATGCCCCGAAACCCACCCATGAGCAGCAATGTAAGACCTTCCCGTCTACAGGGTGAAGCTCTACGCAGCTGGCTGATTGGTTCCACTGCAGTTTTGCCCATGAAGCTTTCGTGGGCCATTCAAGGGAGGTTTTCCACCTGTCTCATCGGGTCCCCCAGCTGGGATTACGGATGAGTTTTGTAATCAACAGACTTAAACGCCGTGGCTCAGATAGTGTGAGGCCCAGTCTGACCATGTTGCTTGAGAATTAAACCCTGGTTTTCAGCCAGAACTATGACATTCCTGCAAGCAAAATATATGGACTAAAACAGGCATTTAAGCTATTTTAAGGAGACCTTCACTGTGATGATTAAGAAAGCTGAGCCCTGGTCAGTGTGGCTCAGTGGGTTGGGAGTCATCCTGCAAACCGAAGGGTTGTCAGTTTGATTCCCGGTTGGGCACAGGCCTGGGTTGCAGGTTCGGTCCGCGGTCAGGGTGTGTGCAAGAAGCAACCAATTGGTGTTTCTCTCTCACATCGATGTTTCTCTCCCTCTTTTCCTCCCTCCATTCCCTGCTCTCTAGAATCAATAAAAGAATTTTTTTTTTTAAAGAAAGCTTATCATTTCAAAACTGAAAGGGCAAGCTCCTGCAAGGCCTATGGATGGCTCATGCTGACCAGGTGGGCCAGGCCTTCTACCTACCTGCAGGGTCTGTTTGGACTATTGAAACCTCCCTGTCCTTTATGGTCTGGGGACATATAAGTTAGAAATTGTCTGGCTTGGTTGTCTCTTGTGTGTCTGGGATCAGACACAACCCTGAGACCAGCCTGTCACGGCAGGGAAGGCTTTCTAACAGTGTGTGTTTGTGAGGTGACCTCCCCCTGTCCCTCCATGTCTCCCACGGTGACCATGGCAGTGGGCAGAAGGTGAGGGTTTTAGTGCCTTCGCATTGGGGATCTTCTTGTATAGGCCGAATTATGTATACCTCGCACGCATGTGTTGAAGTCCTTACTGCCAAGCCCCCAGAATGTGGCCTTATTTGGGGATAGGGTCAGTGCAGATGCAGTTAGTTAAGGTAAGGTCACGAGGGTGGGCCCTAATCCAGTATAACTCGGTCCATATAAAAAGGGGAAATTTGGACATACATAGAGGCAGAACACCATGTGAATGAAGGCAGATTGGGGTGAGGTGTCTACAAGCCGAGGAACACCAAAAGTCCCCAAACCACCAGAAGCTCGAGGAGAGGCATGCAGATGCTCCCTCACAGCCTGCAGAAGGAACTACTGTGCCAAGGCCTTGATCTTGGACTTCAGACTCCAGAACTGTGGGGCAATACACATCTGATGTTTAAGTCACCTGGTTTGTGGTACTTTGTTACAGCGTCCCTAGAAAATGAATACAGAAATGATTAAGGGCCCACAGAAACCAAGGGGTCCTGGGCAGGCAGGACTCAAGGCCCTGCTCAGAGAGAGCAGATGACTTTGAAACATGCCCCCTTCCTCCTGGCAGCCTCAGCCCCTTGCTGGGTGGTGTGGCTTTGGGATCAGGTAAGGGTGGAATTCCAGATTCCAATGGCTCCCCGGGCCAGGCACCCTTGTGCAGTGAGCGACTTGCACAGACGTACCCAGGAGCTCTGATTTCTCTGTTCTCAGATCGCATCTGCTTTGGCCTCTACTGATGCTCATCCCACACGAGAGGGGCATTTGTCCTGTGCCCACAAATGGCAGCGAGAGCCCCAAGCTGTGGATGAGAGGTGCTAAGTGCCCCACATTCTCAATGCAAGGAGGCTGAGCATGCAGGCCAAGCCTATCCACAGGGCTGGTGGAGTAGTGCCCTTCAAGAACTTTCTTCCCCTTCCCTGCACCCTCAGTATCAGACCACAAGGAGGAAAAGGTCATCCACCTTCAGAGCATGGCGTTTGTGGGGAGACATCGCCCTTTAGAAGGGACGGGTGCTTTCTCTCCATGAAACCAAGCTGGGGGTTGCAAGAAAACCCCTAGTAAAGGTTAGGGGTGTCTAAAAAAAGGAAAGTGTAGTCTCACCCCACCTGACTGTTTGCTGAGATGCAGAATATACCTGCTGCTTGAGTCTGTGCCTGGAACCTGGAGCGAGTGGGAATGTGTATGTGTGTGGTGTAGCTCTTGGGGAGACTGTTCCAGGAACCTGGGGGTTCTGCCCTCCCCCTCCCCTGTCTGCAGCGTCTATATAACAGGCACACACAGGACGGCTCTCAAGGTGGAGCTCTGTCTGGCATCCTTGTCTCCCAGAACACCTTTCAACTCCCAACAAATAGTGGGGCTTCCTAAGCCAGAACTCCTTCCAGACAGGTCTTATGCCCAGAACAACCTCAGTGGGGTCACAGGTCTCCCCCTTTCAAAGAACAAGGCTCCTGTCAACAAGAGGCCTGACTCAATGTTTGGACCAGAACGCCCTTCTGTGGCGATGGCCCCAAGAAAGTGGAGTGCCACCAATTCCCCTCCCCTGACAGGGTCTGGAATTGGGTACACTCCCACCCTAGAGCTCCCCACCCTCAACACCCCAAACCAGAACCGTCCAAAGTTGCAAGGTTAGATGTCCTCAAGTCAGAAAGCAGTAGTCTATTCTTGTCACTAGATGGCGACAAAGGTAAAGCAACATCCACTGGAAGCCCTTCAGGCCCGGTCACCTGTGGCCGAAAGGCAAACCGCAGACCTTCTTTCCCCAGATTCCTTCTGGCGAGGCTTAATAAAAAGGAGGCGCTGCTTTCCCGTCCGCCCGCTCAGGGCAGGGCAGGCTAGGGGCCCCAGCAGCCTGTCTGCCGGCAGCTCCTCCCCAGGGGGCCCCAGGCTGTGCGCAGACGGCAAGTGGTACTTCGCTACAGGTTTGGGAATCTGTTTTGTCTCCAAAATGCTGTTTTTAGGTGAAGCACTATTCCAGGGCAAGGACATGAGCTTTAAGGGAGGAGGACAGAACACGCACCGCAGGGTCTGGAGCGTCAGAAGTACAGACCCTGGGCTCAAGGCCACGGCCTTTGGGACACCAAGGTGGCACCGGTGCGCCGAGTGTGCGCTAGAGCCGCAGTTTAGTGTCTCAGAAAAGCCAGAGCGTCTCTGTGTGATCACAGTTTGTACAAAACAACAGCAGCAGCTCCGCAACGTGTTTGGAAGCCCGTGGAATTATTTCACCGTCCTGCACGTCACAACTTCAAAATCCAAGGTTTACAATACGGACGAATCTGTTCAGGCACAAGCGCGTCTCTGAGAGCGAATTTCCTGCGATCCGTTTAGACCTCAACGCTGATGTCAATTCACTCTGTCCTGCGAATACACCGGTCTCAGGTGCCTTAGCGCCGCGGGGGACTTCGGGGTGGGGGCGCTGCAGGTCATCAACCGAGAAGAAGGAGGGATGGGGCGGGGCTTCAGAGAAACGGCCAAGGGGACAGAAGCATGTTTAAAAGGCTGTATTGTTCAAAATGGAAATGGTCTTAGTCCTACAGGAAACAGTGCTTATTCTTACAACATTGGACACCTGTTTCAGTCGGTGTTAGTAACTCCACTTTTGTTTAATGGGAATACACTTAAAATGTACTTAGAAGTACATACAGTATACCGAATTCTAAAGAAAAGTTGCTTTGCCCAGACTGGTCTGGCTCAGTTGGTTGGGTGCCGTCCTGAAAAGCCAAAGGTTGCAGGTTCAATTCCCGATCCCGCCCACAGCTGGGGGAGGAGAGGCTGCAGATTGATGTGTCTCTTTCACATGGAAGTTGTTCTCCCTTTCTCCCTCTCTCCAAAAAAGTAAATAAAATCTTTAAAAATATTTTTAAAAAGAAAAGTTGTTTAAAAAAATTTATATATTGTTTGCATGAAAACAGTCTATTAGTTTTCTAATAAGAAAATCTGTGTATTTTTGTCAATTTAGCAAAAAAATAAAAATAAAAGTTACATTCCGGGTTTTTTCCCTGGTTGGTGTGAGTTGACTTTTCCGTCACCTGCCAGTTCCGGTTACCCATCAGGCAGTGGGCTCCTGCAGGAGGCAGGGGTTTTGGCAGGGTTGTTACTGAGACAGCACACTCACCCAGAAGTCTGTCTTGTGGCCAGGACCGGCTTTTGTTGGCTGCAGACTTGGGTTCCATCAGGAAATGCTAACCATGGTCGCCCCTTCAGTGTCAGAGCTGGCACCCGGGCGAGCAGGGCCTGGTGGTCTCTCACTCAGGAAATTCTGGAGAGAGAGAGAGAGAGAGAGAGCCACCAGCAAGCAGCTCCACCACCACCCACGCCTTTTAGTAGATGCAAATGGACACGCACTCTGCGCTCTTCTGCACCTTGCTTTCTTCTCACTTCATTTATCCTGGAGATCGTTCCAAATCACCCCGTTCTTTTTAAGTGGCTGCTTACTATTCCACTGTGTCTACTGCAAGCATCTTCTGTATTTTCCTGACCAGCAGCCTGTCCCCTTTCTTCTTGAAACAGTAGCCTACATTTCCTTTGTCTTCTCCCCACTCTCAGTCCTGTGATTTGGGAGGGGGTGACCTAGACCCAGTTCTGGGTGTGGACTTATGACCTAGACCTGTACCACAGTCATTGGTTCAGGGATGGACACATGAACAGGGTGGGGACAATGCCAGTCAGGGCCAGGACTTACCTGAACCATTGAAGGAAGAGAAGCCCTCTTTTCCCTGTTGGGCTAGCACCTGGGGCAAGTTCCCTTTGTGGAGGCTGAGAACGCAGCCCAAGTGGAGAAGAGCAGAGAAAACGTATGGGAGAGCCG